>JBAMYA010102384.1:0-20264 GCA_037176975.1 Arrhamphus sclerolepis | reverse complement strand
GTATTAAAGAAAAAATACTCAGTATTAAAGTATTAAAAAAGTATTGCACAAAAAGTAAGAAAAAATCAAAAAGTAGTCGATTCTCCTTTTCAGTGAATGTGTCAACTGAAAGACTAAAATGACATATTTTCTATGTTCTATTAAGGATAAAATATGATTTTATGAGTTTTGCAATTTATTGCATTCTGTCTTTATTTACATTTTACACAGCATCCAAACTATTTTGGGCTGTAGCATTGCCATATTAAAGAAAAGGAGTATAACTTTGGGCTTTATGGAAATCAGGACACCTTCTACTCAGTTAATATTTCACAAATACAGAGATTTTGAGCTATTATCTGTGCATAGTACTGTGCATGAATCTTTAATCTCTCTCTGCACAGCCCAGACAAATATGAGAGACAGTACTGAAAGCAGAGCAACATGACGGCATGCTGAGTTCAGTCAATCAGTCAGTTCTGAGGGATCGCAGCCTAATAATTCATGCATGCCTTCATTCAGTCTTTATTATCTCCTTCTCATTGTCTTCATACGTTTGAGCCATATGAAGTGAAAACAGCCCGGAGGATTTGTGCAGACTACGCTTCCACAGATGCCCCATCAGAGCTCTCAGGGGCCCTGTAGGTACAAAGAAACACAACGTTGGCATGAAGGACTTAGTGGAGTAACCCTTTGATGTGACTCACTGGGATCTGAGTTTGAGTCCGGTTTCTGTCACAGTGTGGACATCCTGCAAGGAAGGAGTTAAAAATAAGTCTCTCCAAGAGGAGGGGGAAAAAAAACTATCCCTTCCTCCCCTTCTCGGCCTCTGAGTGGTCTAACTCACTGGTTCACATGGTGCCCTGCCCCCATGTGTATGTTGTATTTGCCTTATATAGTGCAGTACAGCCTGGGGACTGAGATTTAACTTTAAAAAAGCACAAGAACTCATCTTCTCTGCTCTCCGGTCATCACTCCTGTTTTCATCTGCACAACTTTAGAGAAAGATGAATGGCACAACGGATGGGAACCACGAGCACGCTCCTCATGACGGGTCCTTCATGTTTACCTCAGAGTCTGTGGGAGAGGGACATCCTGGTGAGTAGAGGGCTTCCTTTCCATGTGGCATATTTACCCTGAGGAGCCATGTTTCTGATGTAAAGAGAAAAAAGGGAAAAAAAAAAAACACTTTCATGTTTCAGTGATCATTGATGATCTTGAGGAATGTGCACAGTCCAGAGCAGTGCACCGTGCAGCCACATGGAAGTGCATATGCGCCTGTTGTATTGTAGTTGCATGGGATACTGAGAAGTGCAACTTTTGAGGTTAGTTCAACTTAAATCTAAGCTTCTGAGCTATTCAGAAAATTGCATTAACCTGTGCACCCAAGCAGCTTTCTGAAATTTAGAAAGAAATGTTAAAATGACAAATTCAATCCACAATCACTAAGTTACACAATCAGATGTTTTCTCAGTTCGCAGCATCGATTTTTCAACTATATAAAATCACTTTTACAGCTGCAGCTGCTTTTCTTGGAGTCACTTGAGACGTATTAAATCAGGCATGCAGTAAAGACACTGTAAGAAATAAAAATAAATCAGATAACTTTCATATAACTAGTATTTATCTTTTTACTTACATACCTTTAGGTTCCTACATGTTGCATGACTAACAGACAGTCATTTCCACAGTAAAACTGTACTGAACTCATTCTTCATTAATCCCCTGGAGAATATAACACAGTTGGTGCTGTTATTGTTGAACAGCCAGATCACTATGAGTCCATTTTTGAATAATGACAACAGTAAAAAAAGTGATATGGACCAATAAACACAATGCATGCTGGGTTATTCCAGCATTAAATGAAGAGACTAACAGAACTTCATGTTTTGAGTAGCTTACAGCATAAGAAAGGATTTTTTTTTTCCTTTTTTGCAATGTAAAGAAAATAAGTTCCAGTATTTCACACCTAAACTAAAAAGATGCTCCTCCAGATGTTCCTTAACTGTCTGTTTCTTAAGGCAGAGATCGTTGTCTTTGGTCCTCAGATCAGGTGGAGGACTGTGATGCCCCTCTGGGCCTTTTGGGGTTGTTTACTCGTTTGTTTGTTAAGAATTTGAGTGTTTCATTAAAAGTTGGAAAATGAATCAGTTCTGTTGTTGGGTGAGTCAGATCATTAGTCTACAGTTGGTGCGAAATGCTGCTGCTCATCTCTTATCTGGGGCAAGAAAATGGGAGCATATTACCCCAGTTCTGGCATCATTTCACATATTGCGTGTCTTTAAGGTTTTAAATGGGCTGTTACCACCGTACTTGTGGAGTAGGAGAACTAAGGTCGTCCAGTGAGAAAGTCCTGGTAGCTCTGAGATCCAGACTCAGACATAGAGGTGACTGCCTTTTTGCTAGCTGGTCCTGTTCTCCAGAACACCTTACCTTTACAAACTGGAGCAGCCCAGTCTGTCTATGCAAAACATAAGCTTGAGGACAGTAAATAAGCTTGATAGGTGAAGGGAATATGAGCTGTATGCTTTGGGAACACATAATGAAGCAGCAGCGCTATTCTACGCTGTTCTGTTACAGTAAAGAGCGATGTCAATATCTGCAGCCAGAAGAGCGGTGCTTTGATTATCTGATGTAGTGTACCATGACACGCTGGTATGCATTTACCACACCAAAGACTATTTATAGCCCCATAACTCCTTCAAGGATTGATGTGTAGTACTCTGATGGAACAGTGAAAGCTGATATTTTCAGGCTCTGCCCAGATCAGGAATCTGGCCTGAGCAGCAGGAGGTCAAAGGTCTGAACAGATGTTGATGCATTTAAACATTTTGTTGTTGTTGTTGTTGTTGTTTTCCTCTTCCAGATAAGATATGCGACCAGATCAGTGATGCTGTACTCGATGCCCACCTGAGGGAAGACCCCGATGCCAAAGTGGCTTGTGGTGAGTAACTGTGTTTTTATTGTCCAGCAGTGGGCAGCAACACGTAATAAAGAGTTTCACTGTGGACTCACCACCTCCAGATGAAGCCATATGAGTCAGCCGCTATGTGGGACAGGCGGCAGCTTAAAGCCTTGGCCTCAGCGTTCCAGTTTCTGTCACAGAAAGTATCTCTTAGAACATGAAATGTCACCTCTCTGGTTGGGAAGGAACCTGAGCTTGAGAGATTGAGAGGTACTGGCTAGATCTAGTCAGGCTCAGCGTGGTGCATAGCATGACTTCTGAAACCTAGAGGGTTTGGACGTTGTTCCCCCTCTGGAGCTACCAGTGGTGATAGCATGAAACTGGAGTCGGATTACTTGTTGCTTCCTGGCTCAGAGCCTGTTCACTGGGGTTCTCCCCAGTAGATGAGAAGATAGCTTCCTTAGATCTCTGGGTCAGGGTACCCTCTCTGACCGTCGTTTGCTCTTATTCACTGAATGGCAGTTCAGGGTACCCAGCCTTCTTTGAATCTTTGGCATGGGTGCTATAAAGAGCACTTTGTTGTTCTGCTGGAGGACTTCTCGTGGGTAAGATTGCTACCTGGAAAGGCATGATTGGTAGAAACAGCCTCTCCTATCTGAGCCTGAGTGGTGGTCTGTTATAGGACTTCTGCCGGTGAGGGTTTCCCCTTAACGTACATTTTGTACGCTCAGGTAAAGAGAAGAACTCAACTCAAGCTTATAGTGAGTGATTGCTGGGAACTTTAATTCCCACTTCTGGATGCAGCGTGTTCTGCATGTCCATTGTTGAAGCAGCTGACCAGAGTTGTGATCAAAGAGTTACCAATGCCTTTCAATGCAGCAATCCTCAAACCCAGTGGTGGACACCCTATCCAGCTTTGTTAGCTTGTGGAACTCTGGAAGCAGCCAACGGGTACAGATGAGTCAAGCAGGCTGCAGCCTCTGTGGTTGCTGTGGCAACAGGTTGGTTTTGCGAGGGGTTTGGTGAGGTCATGAAAAGTGACTTTCTATCAGCTCAGGTGGGGAACAGAGGGCTTCACCAACACTAACGAGCAGCTTGGACTGATGCTGCCACCTAGAGATGTTTTTTGCAGCGTACTCTGTCACTACCTGCTCAGGCGGTAGGTTTGTCTTCAGTATGACAGTGGGTCACAGTGTGGTCCAGTAACACTATTCTTTCCTGACAGAGACAGTGTGTAAGACGGGCATGGTGCTGCTCTGTGGTGAGATCACGTCTCGAGCATCCATAGACTACCAGAAGGTGGTAAGAAACGTCATTCAGCACATTGGTTATGACAACTCAGAGAAAGGTGAGTCGAAACTTAAATCTTGATATCTCCAGCTTTACATGGCCGTCAAAGCACAAACCTGTAATTAAATCTAGTGTCTTTAGGATGAAGACTTTATGCTTTTCCCTTCTCATTATATCTCCTTCCTCATGATCTTTTCTTGGGTGCAGGCTTCGACTACAAGACCTGTAATGTGCTGGTGGCCTTGGAGGAGCAGTCTCCTGACATCGCACAGGGAGTTCACATTGATCGGGTGGAAAGCGATATTGGAGCTGGAGACCAGGTTATCGTAGTGATTTTGAAAGACAAAATATAGAGGGGTTTGGTCCGGCGGTCTAATCACACCCTCTTATGCTGTGTGAACAGGGTCTGATGTTTGGATACGCCACAGATGAGACAGAGGAGTGCATGCCCCTCACCATCGTCCTCGCCCACAAGCTCAACGTAAAGATGGCTGAATTGAGACGAAATGGGACTGTCCCCTGGTTCCGTCCTGACTCCAAGACACAGGTAGGGAAATTACCCAAAATCCAAATCAGCATGGAACAGACGATGAGACTAAAGGAAAAGTGAATCCTATTTTATTTCAGAAGCTGGTCATCTTTAAGAGCTTGTCACAGTACTCCCTTATAGACTATGAAAGGTGGAAGTCAAGGTTCTTGGGGGGTTCAGACCATATTTTTCAGTACTCCTTGTTCTTCTTTACTCTTCTTGTTCTGATGCACAATGAGGAGTATGGAAAGCCCTTGAGGTCAAAATTTAACATCTCTTCCTTGACATTCTCTGATTCACAGTCCGCCAATGTTCGTACGATCATCTAAATGCTCCAACATGGAACCTTTCTATCTGATGCAGCTGTTTACAGTCAGACTCGTTTAGTATCTGACAGTTTTGAGATGCAGTTTGTAGTTTGAAATATTGCTGATGAGTGACAACTGAAGTGAAATGAAATGAATTGTCCTGTGATAACAAGGACAGACGTTTAACCATTCCCTGCTGTCATCCTGGATGATGTTAGTCTCCTCAGTTCACAAACCATTAAGTGGAATTAAACTGTAGGATGGTGTAGCACAATGGTAAGCATCATCTTACATCGACTTTTTTTCAGGAATAGGCATTTCTAGCTTGTTTTTTTTTTAACAATCATTTATTTATTACAGATAACAGACAATAAAAAGGCAATAATACACATTTTGAAAACATAAGAAGTGGAACAGGAAAGGCGTGATAATAAACAAATACCCTGAAAGTCTAGGCAAGTGTTTAGGTGTTGACACCTTTTACTTTATTTATTGTTAGAGGATGGAATTCTTTCTAGATAAATAATTTAAAGGTGTAACTCCAACAGGTTTGAATTTTCGTGGATAAAGTACAACATATCTGTCAGTTAATCAGATGATTCAGGTTTCATCGTGAATGAAGTTCAGAGGATTTGTTTGGTCTCCACGTGAAACTTGTCAGGATGTGTATGAGTATCTCGTGTTCTTAGTTGCAGATTTGTCATGTAAATGTTTTTAATGGCTACCATTGAAGAAACTACTCGAGTTTTGTCAGAGCGCCAGCTGCTTGGTGGAGAGGAAATCCTGTCAGAGGATCTCTGCGTTTGTTCTGAATTCTTCAGTAGCGAGAAAGTGGGACAGTGACCTTCAGAATGTGCTTACCAGCAATCACAAACCAGTACATGCTGGTATGTAACACATGAGCTGGGACACGCCTTTCCTTTAACACTTTTAGAAATGCTACTGAGCTATCGTTTTAAACTGAGTCTTTGAGCTCGCTGCACACGCGACATTCCAAAACTCTCAGTTTGCAGAACTCAAATGTGGAAAGATTGTGGAAATGTTGGGCTATTTTGAGCTCAAATGAACACATGTACAGATTTGTAAGTACTCGTAAACAAAACAAAGATAGATAAATAAAGAACCCACAAGTATCTGTGACAAAAGACAACGCCATCCATCACAATTCAATGTTGAAGTTTAGAGATGTTCATCTAGATGGAGACTAGAGGTCATAGAGGACCATTGAACAGAAAGGTGGTGCTTTTTTTCCTGTCCTGTTCTTGGTGCTTTTCATTGTGTGTTCAGTTCCATAGATTATTAATAACTGTGCTCCATCCTCATCCAGGTTACAGTTCATTACACCCAGGAAAACGGTGCTGTGATCCCCAAGCGAGTCCACACTGTGGTGATCTCCGTGCAGCACGACGACAACGTGAGCCTGGAGGAGCAGAAGAGGGTCCTGATGGAGACAGTTATCAAAACTGTGGTTCCTGCAAAATACCTGGACGAGAACACCGTCTACCACCTGCAGCCAAGCGGCCGGTTCGTGATTGGCGGGCCACAGGTAAAAGTCAACAATTAAAGGCCAGGAACACTTGTACTTACTGAGTATTGGATTTCTTTTCTTTTTTTCCCTCCTTTCATGCTTTTGCTCTTTAAATTGCAGGGTCCTGTCTTTAATATTTTACCCAGGTGTTGGAGGTTGCATGTATAAGATGTGATGGAACAAACTCCTGAACTTGGCTTTTCATGTTTTATGCTCCTTATTTATGCTGCTAAAAGGTCAAAAATTGATCATTTAAAGAAATTTGTATTGTTTTGACAATAAATGCTGTGCTTTAAGTGACAGTGTGCAGCAATTACTGACATGTAGTGGTCAAGCTGGAGAAGACAACCAACTCAACTTCAATCCGCCAATTGTGACCATTCTCCCAAAAGAAAGGGAAATAATGTTTTAGCAGAGTGAATAGATACTATTCAGTCTGTGAGAAAATTATATTTTTTGTCACTGATTGTTACACACAGTAACTTTATATAAACCTTATAGAAACCTGTCATCTCTCCAACCTTGAACAGATGGCTTTATGTCCTTGTATATTGTGCTTTAGCTATAGATAATTATGAGTCGCTGCATGAAGTCACAACATATTTTTCTTTAAAGAGCAATTATATTTGTCTTACCTGCTGTGACGATATCTTTGGGATTCTTTATCAGGGCGATGCAGGAGTGACAGGCAGGAAGATCATCGTTGACACGTACGGTGGTTGGGGAGCCCACGGGGGCGGCGCTTTCTCTGGAAAGGACTACACAAAGGTGGATCGCTCGGCTGCTTATGCTGCACGCTGGGTTGCAAAGTCTCTGGTGAAGGCCAATCTGTGCAGGAGGGTTCTGGTACAAGTAAGTTCACTTGCCTGCAAAGCCTTCTGAGGTACAGCTAGCAGGTCTGTCAGGGCGTCAAGGTGCAAACACCAGCTGCACGTGCACAAAACAGGAAACACACCCAACAATAGGACTTTTGGTGTTTTGTGATGAAGGGGTACCCCACGAGACCTCTGCCAGCAGACCACAGATTTTAATCACAGATTTTTAAATTTCTGTTGATGACATACATCTATTTTCGCATTTAGGACCAGCAATACATTCCAAAAAAGTGGTGGTTCAGCTGCAGTTTAGTTCTACTAAAGAGGAGAAAGAAAAAGAGATAATAATCCATGATAGGTTGAGTTTGAGGGGTCAAAGATGGGCAGAGGACGTCCACTTCGTCAACAAATTCCTGAAAAAATACTTAAAAACGATGTTCCTGATTGAAAGACAAGTGCATATTTTTAAAGGAGTTAAGTGATTTCATTGTGTAAAGACTAACACCTCTGATGTCATGATTTCAGCACAACAAAAGGCTTCTGTATATGATCAAGCGTCTAGAGGTGACTCATGTTGTAGTAGATGCTTTATCATTAAAACTGAGTTAAACTGAACTGAAGACAAATGTTTTTGCAACTTCTGTGGAGTCAGTTCAGAGACTAACGTATTGTGAATAAAAATCAAAAAATAAGAATCAAACCTCAGAATCTGTAACCAGGAAATAAAAATCTGTAACAGACTTCAATCATCTTTCTCAGTTACACTTTTTTCTCATCAGTCACTTCTAAAACCATCTCTGTTTTCAAACCATCCTTCAAGTTGCACTTGAGCTTCTAGATCTCAGCTATGTCCCGCCTCCTTTGCTGTTGATTGACATGGCACTGTTTTGACACTCACTTCAGAACTGCAACAGTGAAAAGAAAAGTGTAACTGAGAAAGATGATTGAAGTCTTGGCTACAGATTTTTATTTGCTGGTTCCAGATTTTGGGTTTTGATTCTCATTAAAGTATTCTCTGAGCTTGTTGCAGAGAAACTTCAGCGGCGTCTGAAAATCATTCACCGTAAACCACATCGTCCTGTGTGAGGCTGTCATGACACAATATGCTTTGTTTGAAATCACCTGTGTAATAATTCAACTCTGGCATTAGTTCACCCTTTTCGTTTATTTTGTCCTCTGCTTCCACGAGACTCTCAAGACCCCAACCGAGACCTAAAACCACAGATCATTTGGAAGTCTCAGTGTTTCTCGCTGTCTGTTTTCAGGTCGCATATGCAATCGGAGTAGCTCACCCACTGTCCATCTCCCTGTTTACCTACGGATCCTCTCAGAGGAGCGAGAAAGAGCTGCTGCAGATTGTTAACAAGAACTTTGACCTCAGGCCCGGCGTTATCGTCAGGTGAGGACTGGGAAGTATCCCACTCACGCTGTAACTGTTGTTCATACGAGTCTCACGCACCTCCTGGTCTTGTTGTTTTATCAAAGTTTAAACAACCATAATCATTTTCAGTTTATTTATTAAGATGAAAACAAAAAATAGTGATCATATTAGAGGTAGGATGAATAATCAGTTGGTCATTTACATTTTTTTTTTTTTTTAAATCAGTACTAGCAACAGGAAAAGCCATACTGTTCAACCTCTAGATAGTATAGATACAAAAAATAATCAAATCATGCCCAGAACAACATGACTCCTGTTAAAATCAGTATTTAGTGTGACCCTTCTCAGTATCAATCACAGATTTCAAGGAGATGTGTTCACAATCATATAAGGATTCTGTTTTATTTGGGTTTAAGAGCTTTTCTTGTATTTTTACGTCTTTACCTTAAGAGAAATAACCGTCTATGTCATTAAAACTTTGATAAAACAATACTGGGGACTCCCAAGACTTGCCGACAGTACCATTCATGCAGGTAATGGTTTTGTGTCTTTATTACAGAGACCTGGATCTAAAGAGGCCAATATACCAGAAGACAGCCTGCTATGGACACTTTGGCAGGAAAGATTTTCCATGGGAGGTCCCAAAGAACCTTAACTTTTAGTGCATGAGTGCGCGTGTGCATGTGAGCGGCGTCTGAGTGATTTATAGGTGTCTACATTACTGTCCTCGCGTCCTGTAATCCAGTAGCAAAGAGGCAGCTGCCAGTGGTCACCAGAGGGCTGGAAAAAGGACTGGATCAGGACAGGGCACAAATAATCCCCACTCACTGGACTGGTGGAGGCGTTTTCACTTGAAGTGCTTCCATCACTTTAAAAAGCAGTTGTTTTTTTTTATCTTACACTGAACGGTGACGTCAGAAATATAAGAACTCACATGGTAGAGGCTTTCGTCACACCTGTATGGAAACGTTCAACATTAAAGAACCTGAGGGTGAACGTGACACTAACACTTCCAGATGACCCATCTTCGTGCCCCCCCTTTCTTGGCCAGTTTTTAGCTGAAATGAGAAGCAATCTTACTGGTTTACGTATGTGATAGCTACCAAAATGTCTATGCCTGCGGTTATTCCACTGGCACGACGAGCCAAAACAAAGGTGATTTTTATCAAGTTTTTGTTAGTCGAATTAGAGACTTTTTTATATAAACCTAAATTTTCCAATTAGATTTTTTATAAGACACTACATCAGCAGATAATTTATGAACTATACCCTAATCTAAAATATATAATTTCATATTCTTGCCTACACCTGTTTGGTTAGACTGGTCAGCCATGTCCTTTCACTTTACGGAAAATAGAGGGTCTGGTACCCATAGACATATAAACTGGTACAGCCGACAGGAACTAAACACAGCTGGGGGGCGCTTTATGCCCTACGAGGCCACATAGGTGTTTGCTTAGTGCGCCATCTGCTGGAGGGGGTACAAACACAAGGCCCTTAAAAGGAAAACAAAAAACAACAGATAAAAAACGTCATTGTAACAGTCTACAACTGGTGCAAGAAAGAACAAACAGAGAAAAAACAGCAACAACAACCATCGTCATGCTTTCTTAATGATTCAGGGTGGCCCTGAGCCTGAAAAGCACCGTCCACTGTGGGTGGGAAACCATCATCTGGACTAGGGCACCAAAATGGCTCAACTTAGAAGTGTCACTATTCAAAACAACCAAGTATTATCATCACTATTAATAATGATGATAATAATAAGAAGAAGAAATGAACTGAATAATAAGAAACAGGTAAAAAATAAATAAACAACTCAAAATTGTATTAATAAATAGCATATAAATAAATAATGACAACAAAAACCCTGCAGAACTGCTAATCTGAATCAACTTCTTTTTTCTTTTTAACTGCAAAACCAGCAGCCATCTTTTGCTCTGCTGTATGCCATGTTGAACGTCTTTTTTTTAAATACTAGTCTGATTTTTGCTGTTTTCGTCACATGCTTTGTTTCTCTGATTGGTTGAACGTTTATCCAATGACTTCCAGCGGCAGCTTCCTCTGCAAAGTACTTCTCCCAGGAAGCCAAATCCAAAGGAACCGGACTAATTTGATGTTAGACGCTGTTTATCATCATCTGATGGAGATTTATATCACAGTTAAAGTGAAAGACCAAATCTTTAAGGTTAACAGCCATGAATATCTTTATAAAGACATTACTGAACATTACAAAATTACTATAATGTCTTAAGTTTCATCAGCATTTTTGTTGTTAATAAAAACGGTGTCAATATCATTTCTGCAGACCAGTATAAGGCTGGACTTTCACCGGTTTATACCATCATTTGTGATCCTGGTGTTCTGTTTTTTTTTCTTTTCTTACTGTGAAATCGAACGACAATTATAGACCAGTGATTGATTTGCTTTATGCTAAAGTTCATGTTCAGGATAAAGCTGCTTCAGAAAACACCTCTGTGTCCACAACAGCCCCGTTACTCACCACACTCTGGAACAATGAAGCGAGTCGTGCGCTGCTTCTCATATGTATGCTCTATATGGGGTATAAGAGTTCTCACTGCATATTCAGAAACAGTACAAAAAATAGCAACCACATTAGGAAGTGGACTGTATAGTCAGGCATTTATTTTGAACACAAATTAAGCCCATTAAGGAAGTTGAGCATCACCCTGAGCGCAGTGGCAGCTGCCTGAGAAACAAGATCCATTATGCTCCATAATCCAAGGCAAAGAGACAAAATACACATCACAACTTGGATGACAAGCATTCAGTGGAGTCACGGCTGCCCCAAAGTGTAACATTACTCAATACTGTTTCAATAATAAGCAGCGAGTAATGGAAACCAAAAGGAGGTCAAGAGGTTGCTCTTGATCTGCTGAATCCAATTAGCGCTCATCCTATTAGCAGGAAACAATTGTGTTCAGTTGTCAGGTGTTCAGCTGCTCTGAACGACTGTCTTCTGAACAGCTACTGTAGCTCCTGCTGCCATTTTTGTGAAGAAGAATATGCTTGATGTAGGTTCCTGAAACACGTGCATGCTTTTTGACACAATAATTAATGTGAAGAGATTAAGTGTAAAGTTATCTGATTAGTTTGGCAGACTATGATTCCAGGAGTGCATCCTGGGCACCATCATAGGCACTTAAAAATGTCAAACAGTATTTTGAAACAAAATATTTTCATGGATGCTACATCTTAAAAGTCACAAAACAAAATGAAAACTGATGTTTGGTCAATTCCTCTAAGTAATCACCTACGGAAACGGACTTTTTCTCCCTTTACGACTGCTATCACTAGAGGGCGCTGCCTTTTAACAGAAACTGAGAATGTTTTATCAAAAGAAAAACTATGATCCATTTATATATCACATTACATAAATGTCATGGTCCTCATATTGAGCAGCTGTTAAGCAAACTCCCCATTAGAAGTAATCCCTGATTCTTCTCCTGCAGGGTCAGACACCAAAAACATGAGCTAGCCTCAAAGTTTCAAACCAAAACCAAGTAAGGGTCAGAGTTCACTGAAGGTGCACAGTGTGCTGGACGGGAAGGCCATGCCAGCTTCAGCATAGGGGAGGACTTGGACAAAGTCACCCTTAAAAACAAACAGTAAGTAGATCTCTAACAGCACTCATGGGAAATTGTGGTAACGTATACAAGTTCCTCAATAACTGCAGAGAGCTTTTTTTAAAATTGAAAAAAAAAAAAAACTGAAAAAAAAACTGCATTGAGCTGTTAACAAAAACTTTTTATTGTGGCTTCTGTCAAGAATTCTCAGTGCAGGTAAGAATGCAGAAATCTAGAATTCTGCAACAGTTGGTTATGATACAATAAGATGCAATAAGCTGTCGCTCCTAATTTTGTCATTGGACATCAGTCAAATTTGAGACTTTTTTTCTTGTCAGCTCAATCTTTATACCATTTTTTCATTTGGCTTAATTCTTTTTGCCACTCCTTATGGCAACTTTTCTGGTCCACATGGATGAAATATACCAAACATTTGTACATTGATACTCTGCTAAGGATGAATACGACCAAATATAATGGACCCACTGCACATCTGACATAACATTTCCAGCTGTGACTAATATTATTTCGAATTAAATTTTTTACACACATTCATTTTGCCCAGAAGGTCCAATGGGGCAATGCCTTTGACTCATTTTGAATAACTTTGGTGGGTTTCAGTGATTGATTTGTGTAGACATTCATGGTTCAAAAATGATGTTGGATTTGAAGATCCCATGACTTTTCGTCGGCACCACCATGGTCATCACATTTCAGGCAAATCTGCTCTGCCTGCACCACATGGAGGTATTTAGATCTGCTGTGCTGACAAAAGAGCAACTGATAATACTGTGCTGATGAGTGCCGATGGTCCGGCACATCTTGTAATAAATAGTTCAATTTAATCTATTTATATAGCACCTATTTACCACAGGTGCACAAGGCACCACTCTAGGGCCACCCCAAAGGCCATGAATCCACCCTCGTCACCCAGGACCACCAAGACAGGGGTGTGCACCATGGTAGCCATGGCAGCATCATGTTGTGGCAGGGGTTGTTTTTCTGCAGGAGGCAATGGTGAACTTCATTAAATAGATGGAATCATGAGGAAAGAACTTTATGAAAACTGTTGGATCAACATCTCAAGACATCAGCCAGAAAGTTAAAGCTTATTGGACACAAAGGGATGTTCCAGATGAACAAGGACTCCAAACAAAACATCAAATTTGTTACAAAGTGATTTAAGCAACAAAGTCAGTGTTTTGGAGGGACCTTCACAAAGCCCTGTGCCCTGTATCACCAAGCGAGGTTAAGTTTTCCTGGGTTCCTCAGTCCTATCCAGTTCAACTTACCTGAACAAACCCCAGTCAGGATAATTGGTATCACGATGCTGTTTATCAACTTGTTAACTCAACCCAGGTTTGTCTCATCAAGACTCATGGATGCGCACGTTTAAAGGGCAGGTTCCAAAGTAGCGGACAAATCACAATCATGAGTGCCATGAGCGTCATAGGAGGGAAAGAGAGAACGCCGTACTTCACAGCCGAGGAACAGCGACTCAAACCGATAAAATACGAAGAAGAAAAAGACAAACTATGATAGAAACACTGTTTCTGCTGCCAGAAGGAGACAAAATGCCTGGTAACACATAACAGGCAGAGTAAATGTATAAGTTACACATACATCTGATTCTGATCACAGCTGTGAATCCTATGAAATCAGTGTGTTGTTCTAATGAATAGAATGTATAAGTCATCTTCCCCAGATGTAAACCCTCAGGGGTGTCAAGGACATGGGAGCAGGTTAAAAATAAACATAAAAACATCATTGCGTCTGCTAAGTTGGTCCTTCTTATATAACATCAGGCTGGAATAAAGCCTGAAGCCTTGGCCACTATTAAATCACATCCATAGTGGCCTGAAGACAGATGGATACTTTATTCATCCCAATGGGAAGTTTACAGATGTTGAGCTGTGGTAGAAAGTAGGGGGCTGATGCATGTAAAACTTGAAGTAGAACACTTTACAAAAGCAAGATATGATTGCCAGGTCTGGAATTGGACCCAACACTTTCTGATTTATGGACTGTTGCTCAGCTTTTTGAGCCATAGCCGTTTTTTGGTGGACTTTTGTCTAAGTGTCAGCACGTTGTATTCGTCAATTGTTGGCTAACATCTGGGCAATATACTGCAAAAGCACAGATGTTCTCCATGCAACGTCTTGCCAATAAAACTTTTTACATCTTGCCGAAGTCTGCAACATGTGTGTGTGCTGTCCAGTGACTCTATATAATTATATATTTTCCCCGATAAGCTGATCGGCCAGTGGGTGGGGCTTAATATAAAATTGGATTCAGTCCTCAAACTTGACCTGTTACAGAGCAGGTTAGCTGTTCAGTGTATGTTGCCCTGGTGATGTACCTCCATAAGTGATTACCCAGTTTTGTGATACAGAAAACAAAAAAAAAGCTAAATCTATAGGTTTGTGATGCAGACCCCTTATCTCAGTCCTGTAGAACATTAGTGGGAGGATCTGAAAAGACGTGTGTGATCAAACTATTGTTCATTCAACCTTTATTTAACCAGGATTAAAAAAAAACTCCTTGAGATCAAAGATCTCTTTTACAAGAGTGAGAATGAAACCTGAAGCATTTGTTTAAATAGTTCTCTGACTGAGGGTTTGATGCATGTTGACTTCTGTACATGTAGGTCTGCAGTCCCGACTGCTCCTGCAGACGTGTGTTGCTGATCTTCTCATGAGAGAAGAGTTAACATGGGTCACAACATTAAGTTACATTAAGTAACATGACAAATATGACGGTGCCAGACAGCAGATTTGTAAATGAAAGTAAGTCTATATTCTCAAGACCACATGCTCACTCTGAAATACAACATTATGATCCAGGCCAGAGACTGACTAAATTATCTCCAGAGAGAAAATATTAAAATGCATTTGTATTATTCTAATAATCTGAAAAACATTGTTGAACTGATTAAAGTGACTCATTCATTCCCTAACAAGTGCAAGTGCATTGTTGCATTTCTGACACTTACCATCACAATAATACAAGAATTAGCTGTTAAGGTGCTTTCACTGTTTTACTTTATATGCAATCCGGTCATATAGAAGGTACGACAAGATGAAAGCTATAAATTTAGAGCATAAATCTGAAGGTTTGGTATCTTAAATGTAAGTTTCAAACAACATGTGCATATTTTAGTATTTGGTGCACTGAGTGACATTTCTTAGGGACAAAGATGTGTCCTCCAATCCTGAAATCTTCCAAAAGTTACCATAAAAGTTATGACTTATTTTACAGTACCAGTACAATAACTGGCATCTAAAAAAGAAAGATATGACCTAAATTGATTTTATTTTTAATGTTTTGTTTAAGATAATATTTCCAACACATTTTGGTTCAGAGTGGAAACAGTTTATTTTGACATTTGTGGTTGTGTCATATGTCCTTCTTAGTACACTTCAAATCTTTAATATCTGCGGGATAAATATCAGTGTCCTGAATTAATTAATCTTCTGCCTATTTGTAATAAATAACCATGTTATGCAAGAGCCACTTTAGGCAGTGGACTTGCAATGCTCAGTCCAAAGAGAAAAATATGATATTAATATTATACAATCCTATAATATTATTATTATTAGTAGTAGTAATAGTAGTAGTATTATCACTATCATGATTAGCACTTCTCAGAACATGCAAAGATGCTTGTAACACAACTTTTAGAAAAATGAGAGAGAGAGAGAGAGAGAGAGAGAGAGAGAGAGAGAGAGAGAGAGTGCAAGAAGGATAACTGTAGAGTTTCTGATGTGCTCTTTTGTTTGATGCTTGGTCCTGGTGAGGAGAGTCAGCAGGTTAAAATTGGAGATGTGTGGAGGCGAAAACCATTGGTGAGATAGGAGGGTTCAAGGTTATTATTAAGGGCTTCGTACAACGCCAGTTCGTAAATAAAAACAGAATACAATGATTTGCAATCCTTTTTAACCTACATGCAGTTGAACACACTACAAACACAAGGTATTTAATGTTCAAACTGATAAACTGATCAACTTTTAGCAAATATCACTCCTCAAAAAAAAAAAACTGTAGATAGTTTTTCTTTTACTGTTTTACACTGATTTTTTTCTCTTACTGCTGGGATGACAGAACTTTCCCCACTGTGGGACTAAAAAAGGAAATCTAATCTGATTTTGAATTTCATGCCTGCAATACGTTCCAACAAAACTGGGACGGGGCATGTTTACCACCATGTTACATCACCTTTACACAACACTCAGTACGTGTTTGGGAACTGAGGACACTAATTGTTGAAGCTTTGTAGGTGGAATTCATTCCCGTTCTTGTTTGATGTACAACTTCAGTTGCTCAACAGTCCAGAGTCTCTGTTGTCGTATAAGTGAATATTTGCAAAAAAAAAAAAAAGAGGTTTATCAGTTTGAACATTACATATCTTGTTTTTGTAGTGTATTCAATTGAAAATAGGTTGAAAAGGATTTGCAAATCATTGTATTCTGTTTTTATTTACATTTTATACAACAAGCTTACCGGATGCTGTATTGGACTGGGAGCCAGTGAAGGTCACAGAGGAAGAGGCCATGTGGTCTTTGGGGTGAGTGAGGGTGAGTAATCGGGAAGATGCGGTTTTTGGTGCTTGGTGGTGGATCCATAAAGAATGCTGCTGCAGTAATAAAGTCTGGAGGTCATGATGGTGTGAATGAGTTTATCTGCAGTGGAGAAGGGAGGTGTTGAGATGGGCTGTGGAGATGTTCTGGAGGTAGAAGAACGATGTCCAGGAGATGTTACTGATGTGGGATTTGAAGGAGAGGGTGGAGTCCACAATCATACCAACGTTACATACTCAAGTTGGGGCAGGAGATGTTATCACTATCGATGAGGAGGGAGAAGTCCTGGGCAGAGAGTAGAAGTGTTTTAGGTCCAGTAATGAGGACTTGCTGTTTTTGTCCATCCAGTGTTTGATGTCTGTCTGTCAGTTTGTGATGGTGAAGAGAATGACTGGGGTGATGGATTTGGTGGAGATGCGTCCGTTCTCTGTTTTAGTGTTCTTAGAAGCACCTGACAGACTTGGGAGGAAACAAAAAGCTCATACTGTATGCTAGCTTTTTTATTAGATTTTTCACTAATCAGAGACTAGATTGAAAAGTTGATTTCAGTATTTTTTCATCATCAAATAATTCATTCAAAGAGGAATAATGAAACAGATGTCCATATTGCTCTTCTCACTTTAAGCTTATGCTTTATTTTCCAGGACTTGGATGGTTTTTTGGAACTTATTGAGAAACAGAAGACAGATGACTGGTTGTTTTTAGCTTCAGAGATGTCCCACAGCTACAGCCAGAAACTTCTGGTAATGACTGACAACGAAAACTCAACAAATGAAAGAGTCCAACAGGAGTACAGCATGGATCCTCTTTACTCATTAATAGTGAGCAACTAGTACCTGCACAATGAGTCTTGTGTGCCAGAAGTAGACGGCAACACTGTAGTTAAAATATTTGGAAATGTTTCAGAGAATGGACAAACTGTGTCTGGCCTTTGTGGCTCATCACTTGCAAATCTGATATCTCAAACATCACTCGAATTGACGCCAGTGTTTCCTCTGGATGGAAACATAACAGAGTTTCAGTACAGTTTTATTCGAGTCTCTATGCACCGTGGCTTCAAAGCAGTCTTAGAAACCACCCAGTATCAGCACCAGATTTACCTGACGATGACTCACCCTGACTCCATCTCTATCTACCAAATTCCACAAAGACCTGTGGATCACACCACACAGTACGACCACCAGCAGATCCTCCTGTTACAAGACAACGAAGTGGTTAGGAATGCTGCAACATTTCTCTACATGAAGCATCCAAGCATTAGCTCGGTCTATGTGTTTGATGATAAAAAAACCAAAGCTGATTCACGGTGAAGATGTGCCTCTGACAGAAAACAACAGACTGGTTCTGGTGGGCACGGGGCAAGAGATGATTCAGGTGTGATGAGACTAGCAAATTACCGACCCAAAGATGTGGCCATAACTGTTCAGAGCACTAACAGGCTCAGTGATACAATCAAAACTACAAGTGTGGTGGCCTGTGATGTTGGATCAGATACAACATTTGTAGAAACTCTGTCGAAGGAGCTCCATCGAGTCGGCATTAAGACAGAACTGCACCTGAGGAGCTCTTTGTTGCAGATTTTGCACACGAGAGAGAAGATCACTCTGGAATTGTCTCCAGATGGGGAGCAATGCCACACTAAGGATGATAGCAAGAAAGTGGTGGTGATACTTGATGGGAACGGAGACGTAATCATTAGAAATGAACCTGGCAGTAAAGAACGAGCAGTTTTTACCGATGAAAGAAACTATCTAGGTGGAAACAAAGGCAAGAAATCCAATAAGAGACATCCAAAAAATGAAAATGTGAACAACAATCCCAGCTGGCCAGAAGAACCAATGATATTTATTGACCCAGAAGTTTATAGAAAAGTTGACCAGAATAAAGCTGAGTTATATAACATCATTGTGAAGAACTTCAAAGTCTGTCTTGGGGACTGCTTAACTCAGACCAACCAACTCCCCACAAGGTCAAGTCGACAATCTACAGAATTTAGAAAAAATATATTTAATTGCACAGAAGCAAGACACCAAGGATGATAAAGGACTAAAACAAGTCCTGCAAAACTGCTATGAAAATGAATCAGGAAAAGACATCAGAAACATAATTCGTCGCTATGCAAAAGATGGAGAAAGTAGGCCCACATACCTCCTGATCAATGATTGATTAGATCTGATTGAACATGGAAGTCTGTGTGTGTTTCCAGTTGGAAAAAAGCTTAACAATAATGACAGCAAGCAAGAAGTAACCAATTTGATAATTGAACAAAATAAAAAAGGAAGAGAAACCTACACAAACATAAAAAAACACATTCCAAAAAGGAGAGATTCAAATACACTCAATATGGGAGAGACAGTTTTCAAGGAAATGATTTCCAACAAAAACCAAACAATTACTTAGACTTCTATTGGGTCTGTTATTTCAATGCATCAGTTATAGCAGAATCTAGCAGAAATTTCTGGACATTTCCTCTGATTCTTGTGTTTCTTGAAATGAAGACAAACTATGACAACAATCCAAGAAAAAGGTCTGGAATTTTTGCTTGATAAACATTTAATGGCAGCAGGAGGAATTGACCCAACAGGAGAGGATTCTTTGGCTCAGCAGCACCTAAAAATTCCATCAAACAAATGAGTGAACACAACATAAACTCTCTCCAGGATCTCATGTATCTGGAGTCTCGCATGTTCAAATAGGGGGACGACACTCATGGAGAAAATAACATCCTGGATCAGATGGCTGAAATAACGGAGCAATTCAAGGTATCAGAAGACAGTTTACAACTGAAAAAAGATTATGGCGGTTTCAAAGAAGCAGTAGAATCTCATAGCATTTTAACACCATCTGGAGATAATGAAAAGCCATCAACATCCGGAGTGCTGGGAGGCTGCGACGATGGTTATTTAACAAAGAAAGACTTAAATTCAGCTACTGAGTTGGTGAACTCCTTCAAACATGAATCATATTACTTAAGTGCATCTGCATCATTAGCAGAAGACATCCATGCTGAGCTAAAGGCACAACATGGAGAAGCTCTGACAGAGTTACACCTCAAAGAAGGAACTGCTGACATAGAAAAGGGACAGTTCACTTCAGCTGGTGTCCGAGGGTGCTGGTGCCACACCTGTTGAGTTTAGAGCGACGTTATCACAACAAAAACGCTACCATTATGAAAAGATGTTTGAGAACATTGACACAGCAGTACATGACATGGAGATGCACAAGATATAGCAAGAGGGGATGCGCTGGGATACGTTGATGCTGTTTTAGATTTTTCAGTGATTGCTTTAGATGTTATTAAAATTGCTCTGCCTGTAGCAGCACCGATTATTGCACCTATAAATTTGGTCATATCAGTTGTCCGG
>JBAMYA010102373.1:0-20264 GCA_037176975.1 Arrhamphus sclerolepis | reverse complement strand
CACCCATCACTGTCCAGCGTCCTGACCTTTAAACTCAATTGATTTTCAGCTGCTCTTACAGTTTATGGAAAAAAAAAAAAAAAAAAAGGAAAAAAGAAGAAGAAAGCACTCCCCTTTCAGTTCTAAGGTATCAAGACATAAAATTAAAATTACAGAAACACAACCTCAACTGAATAACAAACAACTTTTAATACTGCCACTGTTACACTGTTCATCCAACACATTAGAGAGTGTATTTTTATTTCTTTAACACTGTGCTTCAGCGTTTTGGCTAAACAAATACTACTCCTACCTCAGCTCACACCTCCCTTCATACAGTAACAAAGTAAGTGAATTTTTATGACTAAGAGCCTGGTGCAAATCTCAAGTCTGTTTGCATCTGACTAAACCCTCTTCCTCTGGTCACGTAGTTTCTGTGCAGCATTTTTGGAACACTGGCATTATTTTGTAAATTAGCCAACTTTGGAAACAGATTTGAAGGAAAATTGTAGCAGTATTAGCTACTCGGGTATTAGTCAGCATAAAACTCCTTCACCACAGACTGGGATTTGCCAGTCTTTATTTCAAAAATCCACACACTTGCACAATGCTGCTGGTCTGGCAGCTCCTCCCCCGAGAGCCAGAGTGCTACTGTATGCTACTATAACCTCTCCAGCGTGTCCTGGGTCTGCCTCAGGCAGACTGGCATGTCCCAGTTGGACATGCCAGGAACACCTTCCCCGGGAGGTGTCCAGGGAGGCAGACTAAGGTGGAAGGCCTGAACAGTTTCATTGGCCAGCCCAAATGTCAGTGTCAAAAAAACAACTAATGGGCTTCTTGCCATGTTTTATGGGCCTGTGCTGTGTTTATAAATTTCTGCAATTGCATTCCTTAAATTAGGATTGTGCTAATCCAGAATAGGCCAACAGTACACTGGGCATGGCCTGGTATGACTGATGGCCAGTCCAGCTCTGTCTGCGACTGTCTTAAGTCTAGTTTATACTTCTCCGACTCGATCAATACGCAGACACACAGAGCCCTCGCCGACGTTGTAAACTCTCTCTGGCAATCTCTCCGACGGATAACGGATACCTCCCCAAGCAACAGTCTGCTGGCTGTTTGTCGCTCCGTGTTTTTCTTTTGTTCCATCTATCAATATACTGGCATGTTTGTGGTATTTCTACCAGTGTAACAGCTGATGTTTTGTTTTTATCCACTTGTCTCTTTTCAGAATCAATCATCAAACTGCGGCCAAAAGTGTCCAGGTGCCATGTGCACTTGTACACACTCTTATGTTCAAACATGGTGTTCGTTATGGACAAACCGTGACTAGCACAGAAGTCTAAGAAAAGAACACTGCACTCCTTCAAGCTGGAGAGCCTGTTCCTCCCAGTAACACCCCCCCCAGGTGTTGATGTCATTACCCGCATTAGCTTTGAAGCCCCCAGAATGAAGGACTTTCAAGCACTCCCATTAGAGATTCCAAGAAGACCAGGTACCCATGAACTGTTATTTGGTGCGTTAGCGCAGACGACAGTCAGGGCTCGTTCCCTGACCCAAGGATGCAGGTACCCTCTCACTTGCGGGGGAAAACCCCAACTTACAGGCTTCAAGCTGGGAGGCTATAGGTAAGCCCACTCCAGTCTGTTGCCTCTCACCTCCAGAGTAGAGTAACGTCCAGTCTCTCTCTCTCTCTCTCTCTCTCTCTCTCTCTCTCTCTCTCTCTCTCTCTCTCTCTCTCTCTCTCTCTCTCTCTCTTTTACATACATACACACAAGATTGGTTCCAGAACCCATATTGAGCCTGACTATATCTATATCTCAACCTTATGCACTAGCTCAGTCTCCTTCCCCACCATATAAGTAATGTTCCATGTCCCGAGTGCCCGTTTCTTCAGCCAGGGGTCTGCAGGCCCCTGCTTCCGGCTGCTGCCCAAAACACACCGCACTGGATCCCCATGGTCCCTACTGCAGGTGGTGAGCCTAGAGGAGGGCTAACCCTGGTAGCTTGTTCAGGCTGAGCCCATCCGGACCCCATGGTTGAAGGTCCAGCCACCAGGTGCTTGCCGATGAGCCCCTCCCCCCAGGCCTGGCTCCAAGGTGGGGCCTAGGTAACCCTAGTCCAGGCTCGGGACATTGAGTTCTTGATATCTTTCTCTCTGTGCAAGTCCACTGAATCACACTTGATCTGGCCCGTCACCCAGGACCAAATTCCCATGGGAGACCACCAGGGTAAATGCCCCAGACAGGGTAGCTCCTGGGATCATCCAGGCACACATACCCCTCCACCACATACCCCTCCACCACGTTAAGGTGGTGATTCAAGGAGGGGGCAACTTAATTTAAACACAGAATATTTATTTTCATGTTTAGTTATTTTATTGCATCATGCTATTCCAATTTCAAGAAAACATTTTAAAAGTCTTTTAAAAGTTTATTATTCATTTATGTATGTAGTTTTCCATCTGAGTGTTTGTGGTGACAAATATATTTTATTATTATTATTAAACTTTATTGAGACTTTAGTGCAGGATGATCTGTGAGTCAATCATTCTTTCTTTCAATTACTGTATTTTAGGTGACAAAAAAAACTTCCAAAAAGAAAAGGGCTGCGATAGACGTAGTAATAAGGTAAGAAAAACTTTTAGAAAAGGTATTTTAATAGGGTCATGTGAACATATATATATATATATATATGTAATTTTTTTGTTATAAAAGCAGGATTTGTCATGGCTTTGGATTTCTGTTTTAGGTTTGTTTGCTTTTTGCTTGATTCTTCTGTCTTGTTAAGGTTCAGTTTGGCATTTATTATGTTTTTGTTGTTGATCTTTTTTTTTTTTTCTTCATATTTTACTCCTCCTCTCCATGTCTGCCTTCACCTCTCACTGTCTCCCGAGACTGTTGCCACCTTTGTTTTGTTTACCCTGATTGTGCCTCTGTGTGTCTTCAGCCGCTTATTAAAGAGCCCTTTGACTTGTTTTTCCTTGTTGTACAAGCTGTGCACATGTTCTCCTCACTTTCAACCTCACCTATTAATCCAGTTTTTCTTTTTTTTTCTTTTTTTTTGTCTTTTTAAAAGAATCTGGAGGAATTTCAGTGAGTACAGGACAAGGGCAGAAGCCTAAGCTGAATGCTGTGATCTTCAGTCCCTTAGACAGCACTACGTGAAGAACCGTCATTCAATACTTGGTGTAACCACAGGGGCTAGGGGATTACTTTGGAAAATTCTTGTCAAGCACCACAGTGTAAAGATGCATTCACAAATGCCACTTAAAAATTTGTTGTGCAAAAAAAGAAGTCTCATGTTAACCTTGAATTTTTAGAGCAATAAATGCTGCTTGAAGACCATACTTTTCATAGCTTTTGTTGTCAGTACCTACCTGCACACATTTGAGTTAATTTATGTGATTTATATCTTCAGTATGTGTAACCATATCTTCATTAACTGCAACATTTGAAAAATTGAGATGATTTGATTTATTTATCTTGTAATAAAAACCTTTGCACCATTAAGCCTTATCTTCAAGTCAGACAAAGTAAAACTGCAAAAAATTGTATTGCACCTCTAATGAATGGAAAAGCATCACTTAAAAAAAAAAAAGAAAACTGCTATCATGCCTTTTAGTATGCCCACGCTGAGTGTGATTCAGCCTGAGAGAATATTTATCAGCATTGTTGCATGTAGACACATAAAGTCGTGTCTGGTACAACTATTGTGTAAGAGCCATCTTCCAACATTTAAGCTGTAATTTTGGCCGTAGGAGTTCAGGCACGTCCAGCACTTCCTACTGCTCTCTGGACGTGCATGTTAGGCTCAGATGGGGGCGGGTTAGAGCACTCTCTCTGCTGAACACTGCTAGAGCACCTGACCCTCCATAAATTTGCAGCCTGCTATAACACTCATTTACAATGCTAAACAAGTACTGTCTGTCGGCCTGTCACGCCTTCCATCATTTTCCTTCCCATTTTATTCTCTCATTGAAAAAAAGATTCTCTTCTTCTTCTTTTTCTTCCTTTTTTTTGTATAAAAGCCTGTGATTTTTATAACATATGTCCAAAGTTTGATATCACTGTTTGATCTCTGGGGTCTGGAGCAATATATGAAAATAAGATAAGGATATATTGACTGCTAACTTTCACAGGAAGACTGCTCCTTGATATTAGATTTTGAACACTGTTGGAGTTGCAATAACAAGGCCACTTTTATGAAAAGATGGAGAAGATAACCTTGAAAAGAGAAATCTAATTTTAATGTGTAGCAATATACCCAAACAAGATTCTATTATTTAGCCATCTGAACCTGTTACTCAAGCAAATCTTTGATAAAGCTGGTAACCTGTTTTTGTTTGTTTGTTTTGCTTTGCTTTTATTATGTGATCAGACATGCATGCACAAAGATAAAGTCCAGTGGAAAATGTACGGAAATTCCATGTATGGAATTTTTACAATGATTGTTTAATTTAAGAAGTGAAAAAAAAGGTCCTATGAACATCATCCATTTGATAGTTTTTAGTATTTCAATTCCATTATCATCTCTTCCAACAAACCTCTGCCTTTCAGCCTCTTTTTTCTAAATCAAATCCCCTTGTCCACCCAAGACATCATCAGTAAGCCCACTCTAATTGCAGAGGAGAGAGCAGAGGACCAGAGATTTTGCTGAGAAGAGTAAAAACAATGAAAGCAAATGCTGTTTCTATTGATTAGCCAGTGTTTCTGTCCTTCCTCTAGTTGGCTGTGTTTACTGTTCCTGGTCTGAAGTGTCATAAGATTTAGTAGCTTGGGTTGCTCACATTAGCCTCTGCAGGAAAAATAATATTAGACTGGGACGGGGAAACGTGACTGTAAATACAGGCTGCTCTCGTAAAAAGACACGCTCAGGTTCACAGATTGTCTGGAGAAGCGGAAGTCATGGCCATTAGCGTCACAAGAACGACGCAGGCAACCCAGAGGAAGTCTAAAGCAATTTATAACTTTCTGAAAAACTGTGGGAATGAGTAGCCTTTGTACTAGACCTGTGAGGCCACTAACAGAGTATATCACAGGTGTTGGCAGGACACAGATCAACAAGTAGAGCTAGAGGAAAAAAATGAGCTCAACATAATAAAATGACTCACTTTTAGAATTAAGTATACCATGACTCATGTGTGTTTTCCTTTGTACCAGCAGTGTCGAGCTGTGGGCTGTGACAGATTGCATCACCTCCAGTGGCAGCTAATCTATAAGAGTAAATCAGATCAAGTCTGAAGCCAAAGAACACCTGGGGTTGGCTACAAGTACAGTTTGCAAGTCTGCTTGCCCTCACTGGAACCCATAATCTCTATAACTCTGAATATTAAGGTCGTTTGTGTCCGTTTCTCTCTGCTCCTTGATGTGATTGCGTCCGACTATCTGCACACTAGGGTTGGTTTGTTTCTTTTTTTTTTTTTTTTTGTCCATCAGCATGACAGCTAGATGATGTTGTGAATAAAGAGTTCCAGCCTTTCACAGGTAGTTACCAAGGTCAGGGCCATAGAGATAGACAGGATGGAGATTTATTACTGTAGACAGAAGGTGGAGCGTGAAATTGGGAAAGTAGGGAAAGGTGAGGGTACGCACAAGTAAAGAGCACAATGGAAAACAGTTGCGATCAAATGGATAGATACTTTATTCTTTCCATCAGGAAATAATGCAAACTGACCTACTGGCAAATAAAAACAAAACAAAAATCTAACGAGCAAGAAAACAAAAACAAACAAAAAAAAAAAACATATACATGACAGCACACAGCCATACAAAAAAGGTACAACATTGTTCAATTCAAAGATTTAATACATCAAGATATAATAAATTTATTCTATACAGGACATTCTTACTGAATGATTGGTCTTATGTAAATGTATAAAAGCAGATGTATTTTTACAATGTCAATGAAAAAAAAGTTCTCATTTTGCATATTAAACCTTAAAGTATGTGACTGTATAATAAAAAAAAAAAATACTGCTCTGTGAAGGGTTGCCAAGAGAAAGGCTCTTATCTGTAAAACATGTCCGTGCTGCACAAATCAAAGCCACATGTAGCATATTATCACAAGCAACTCGTATCTATGAAAAAGCACGGTGGTGGAAGGGGGATCATTTGGACTTGATGATGAACTCTTTATTCTAAAATGTGAGGTCATCTGTCCAGCAGCTAAAACTGGATCATGCAACCGATGATGATCCCACGCACACAAAGGAAAAAAAAACTCATCATGAAACACAGGAAATCATTAGTTCAAGTCGTATTAATGTTATAGTAATGTCGTCTTCTCATTTTATGACACACTGATTCTACACTTTAGCTCAGTTTTTGTATAATAAATAGTGAGACAGTGTACTATATCATATTACACTTCTGTTTTCTATCCAAGGATCATTTTTATCTATTTTTTTTTAAAATCAACTAAGGTAAAGTTTGCTTCTCCTATGGTATGATCAATGAAGCATTTGTACTGGAAGCTGGTTTATTTTCTTTCTTGCATGCCTTTAGAACGTGAAATTGGCCATGTTAAAGTGCTCGTACATGTAAGTCAGAGGTTAATTTACAGTGAGAGGTCCCAGGTTATGATGATTTTGAGTGCAGTGATCAAATCTGTTCAGCATGTGAATAAATTATAAGCAATCATTAAACAGCAGTCTCTTCATTAAGGATTATTCTTCTGCTTATTTGAGGATTTGGGACTTAGATGACCTGTGATAAGGGAAGGTTGAGACCTGCTAATTAGTCCACATCTGTTACTTTTGATGTGGCTTTCTTTTATTGCATAACAGTTTGGGATTAACTTTAATCACTCAGTTCATTGATTAAAGTTTTGTGATTATCCTGCAAGACTTGCAACAAAAGTCACATTAATATACTTGTATGTTCCCTAGTTTGCAGTCTTTCCCTGCAGTCCCCTGCCAAATTACACTAGTGTCAGGCTGACATATTTAATCTACTGCAACGTTCTCATGAGAGTCCGCCACAGGCTCACCACGCTTCAAAGAATAATTGCAGTCATTTAAAAGCAATGCGTGAATGGTATTTGATAATTATTGTCCCCACAGTTTGTTATTTCCCAGTGATCCACACTCTGGTATGCCAGAGGCAAGGACTTTGTGAGGTCTACTGATTGCTCGAGAGTGTTTATGTCAGATTAGGTTTAAAGGCCTGACCTAATGTGCCCACCTACATAAGGACCTTTGTTGTACTACTAGTAATTTTTTGAGCAACTAAGGTATATACAGTTTAAGAGGCCACTCTCTTGCTGATACCTTGATGATTTTGCCATAACAGAGAAATCCTGATGGGATTGGAGAGAACATTTCTACAGTGATTTTCTTTTCTAGTGACTGAGGTGGCAAAGCACCTTTGAGGATGTCAGACCCCACACACCTAATCCTGCTAATAAAAGTAATCAGATTGGGAAAAAAAAAAAAAAAGTTCACTAAAACCTGTCCATCAATCATTACACAAGGCCAGTCTGGTGTCTGGACAGATGTTTGCGAAAGACCAGACCAAGGCTCCAAAAAGGGCATGCCTCGAATTCAGTGAAGTTGGGCTTGGAGTGACGGATAGTGCCAGGCTTGCCTGGCGGAATAAATAGAGGCATTAGCAGCTCTACAGCTGGCTCATACTTCTGCTGAGGCTTACTGGTCTATGAAATGTGCAGCATGGCAATGTCCTGGGCCACGCCACGGTTTGATAAATGGCTTATATTCCTCTGTAAAGCATATTAAAGTCAGATCACATGATGGATAGCAGACGGAAGAAGGCAGGAAAAGAAGAGATGAAGGTAGGAGGACTGAGATTAAGGAAGGGGGGAGAGGGCTTTTGATAAAATATGGAAAGAGAGGAAATTAAATCCAAGACAAAAATATGAAAACTGGTCCACCCTTTCTCTCCTCTAACTTCCTTTTACAGTGACTGATGAAAAGTGCAGAGGCAATTTTGAATTTTTAATGAATCCCCTTTAGACTTCGGTACATCGTCTGGTCTTTGTGTGACTTTTCGCCTCAGCAGAAAGCTTCGTGTGCATGTGCTTCACTTCACACAGCACAGGTGTGCTCCCAAGGGCATCATTCAGATTTTGCAAATGACCCATACATCTCTGAGTGACTCTGTGTGGTAGCTTTCCCAAGGTAGCTGTACACTACCTGCCTTTTGTTGGTGTGACTCTGAACATCTCAGGCAGCATAAATGTCTCCAAATATGTTCAAACATCAGTCCATGCAAAAACAGTTCATGTGTTACCATGTGACATGTTTTCTTTTAAGCAAAAGTGGAACATGATGAATTTGCTGCAACACATAAATAATACAACCTTTATATATACTGAAATGTTCCTATTAAAAGAACAGCATTGTGCTTTTCTTCTTTTGTATGTTTATCTATAATGTTCTGTATTTTCAATTGCATTCAGGGTGGAGCGTATCCCAGTTATCACCAGGAGAGCGGTGGGGAATACACTAACAGACAGCCAATCCATCCCAGCAAGTGTCAATCTCACTTTTTCTTTTTTTCATTTCAATTTTATTTAAATAGCAGCTGCTCACAACATCAGCATCTCTAGATGCTTCACAGAAACACTGCATGACCCCCGAGCACACGAGAAGCTGAACTGTCGCGAGAAAAAAAACTCCTTCTTGGGAAGAAACCTTGAGCAGGACCTAGCTCATTGGCGGGAGACCTTCCTGCCGAAAGCCAGCGCGGTTAGGGAAGAAATGAGGAGGGAGACAGGACAGACAGGATGAAGGATGGAGAAATGAGAGGACATACAAACGTGTGGTACAAAAATAAATTAACATGTGGTTCGGCGGTTGGACTTCAGGTCAGCCATGTTAGTTGGGATCTTACAGTGGCTAAACACTGGGATGGTCTCCCAGTCCCATTAATGAAGGCTTTTGGTGTCTTCTTGGGACTGTATGGTCCCAAGCTTTTCAGTATGTCTGACATCAAGCCAGTGTCTTGATGCTTGTCACAATATTTGGACAGATTTGTCTGTCTAATGCATAGAATTTCTCCCTTCTCGATCTAACTAGTCCTCAGTAAACAACTCTGTCTGCGTTCCTTTCATTAGCATCTGGTTGATTTCTGCTGCTAGGCTGCTTTTATGGACTGCAGTTTGTTTCTTGTGCCACTCATATCAGGGTTGGTATCATGTCCGGGTTCTTGGACTCACTGGTCACATCGTATTAATGTAATGTTTCTTTTACATGTTTGTTTTCCAGTATTGTTGAGTCTCAACCCTGTGTCTGTCTTTTCTTATCGTATTGTCTTTACACTGAGATTACACATTTGACATTTCCGTGGGGAACTTAATATTTATTCTACTTGCTTCAGCTTCTTTCGTACATCTTGTCTGACTGGTAAATAGGGCTGAAAGTTTCTGTCTCCAGTGCCTCAGGTACAGCTGTGTATCTCATGGCTTTCCATCATTTTTTCATGGATGATTACAGTCCTTTGGACCTGTTATGTTCATCTTGTGGCCAAAAGCCCTAGAATCATTGCATTTCAGCTTATTGGTCTCTCTCTGATGGTACCATACTAATTAGGTTAGCAACTAATTTTAAAGAAAATAAATAAGTAAAATAAAAATTTTACCTTCTTTATAAATGATGGACCCACAAATGAATTATGTGTCAGGTTTAAACCTTCAGACACAAATAAGTGAAGGGACAGACACGGACAAAGATCATGAGGTCAATACGCTTTGCAAAGGGGAAGAGCAGCCTCGGAGATGCCAACGTCTCTTCCAAACTGTCTTCGACTGTCTTGTCCCCGCTCAGCTCTTTTATTGAGAATACAAGGGCATGACCACAAACATGTGTCAGACACAATAGTCTGTTGTCATGTGATAAGAACAGTCGGTTAAACAGTAGAAAAGAAGAAGGAGATATCGTAGGCAAGGTTCATGAACTTATCTCACAGTGCAGGAAAGTTATGAAACTAACCGTTTCCTCATTCACTATTTCTAGAAAGAGCCCAGAGTAAAGGCCTTTATTAAAACAGCACACAGCAAAGCACAGAGCAATTGAACAAATATGTATATAATTTCTCTAACATTTCCCCCTGTTTATCATTTGTGAAATGCTGAACATCAGAATCTTACCACATGTAAACACAGTTTCAGTGAGATCATCATTTTACATTTACAGTGGTACAGTCTCCGTATACATCATCATCATGTCAGGGTAGGGTACATAGGTCCTTTGTTCCCGGTGTTGCAGCTGGACCTGGACTAGGAGGAAAGACCTGGTGATGGAATGATTAATAATGGCACGAATGTAAGGGAGAACACAAATCATAAGAAAAGAGAACAGAAGTTGACCCACAAAAAGTGGAGTCAGGGATTTCAGCAGAACTTGCCACCAGGAACCTGCTGTCAACCAAGAGAACAAATCTCCCTTTTGAACAAGGTCAGAATCAACTGCATCCCTGAGAGCAGTCAGGTTAGTAAGGGCTTGCTGGATCATGCCGTCGTCGTCGTCATTCTGAGGGATGAAAGTACAGCATGATGAACCAACCATGGCACACACTCCGCCTTGCGATGCGGTAAGCTGGTCCAGGACCAGCCTATCTTGGAGCTCCATCATTTGGAGGGCTGTGGGTTCTTCTCTGACAGCCTGCAGGGCGGCAATAGAGGCATTCACGAACAGTCCAAACCTATAGTCCAGTGTTTCCATCCTCAGCAGGAGTTTTCCTACTCCCACCCAAGGAAAAAGAGAGAGAGCAACTTTCTGTCCAACAGACCACAATTTATGGTCAGCCGGTACATCAGTACCCCAAATTGCATCATGTGGTTGATAAGGTGATGTCTCAAGTCTGAACCTTTGGTTTGGCTTTGCCACAACAATGTAAGAGTGGTCCGACGGCACCACAGCGGCACATCTGCCAGTCCAACCTGTTGGCAAATCCTGTACCACAGGTTGAGTTCAAAGCTGGTCCCGTGCTGTGAGGTCTTTTCCAGCCAATCCAGACGGTTTTCCCATAGTCTGGAGGCTGTACGTTTCTGGTGATCTTTTTCTGTCTCCTTGGTAGTTGGTGATTGACAAAGCCACCACACGAACAGTCCTAGAAGAATCAAAAACACCATACCCACAACACAGTCAACATGCTGCCAGCAGCACTCGCGACGCCTCTGTCGGGCCTGCTCAACTGCAGCATCCATACTACTGTTCAGACACAACGTCACTTCCCCTGCGTTTAAAAGGTAGGGATAGTTGATTGCTTCACTGACGTCGAGACAAAACACCACTAAAAGGTGAGACCCCTTTGAAGTCAGACTTCCCCACTACCCGTCTGCAGTCGTCAGCACGTGTTGTAACTTACAGTGGCTCAAGTGTATTCAGCTTGGTCGTTCAGCAATCTTTACAGCGGTGGGTGTCGTTAATAGCACTTGGTATGGCCCCTCCCAACATGGGCTGGACCAGCACTTCCTTTTGATGACTTTGATGAACACCCAAACCCCTGGTTTTACTGTTTGAGTTTCCTGTGGGGAAAGGGAACCAGAGGGCAGTAAATTTGCATTTGACACTTGCTTATTTTGCAATATCTTTTTCATGTAATCTGCTAACGTGTTTCAGCATCTTTTGGGAACAGCGGTAGCCTATGTATAATTTCAAATGGTGTTAGACCTGATTCTGTGGGTGTTATTCTCATATAGAGCTTTACTAGGTCTAAACATTCTGGCCATGGACGTCTTGCTTCTTCCATACACTTTTTCAATTTACTTTTTACTGTTCCATTTGTTCTCTCCACCAACCCAGCACTTTGCGGGTGGTAGGCACAATGGTTTTTCAGACATGTTCAGGTTCTCCACAACTTTCTTACACACTGTATTTACAAAATGAGGGCCATTGTCAGTGTACATAGTCTCTGGAATGCCATAATATGGTAATATGGACTTACAAATAGCTTTTGCAACTGTCAAAGCATCTGCATGTTTTGAGGGTATGATTTCAACCCATTTTGAGAATGCATCGATCAGTGTTAAACAGTACTTGTGAGCTCAACTTTGGTTTAGTTCTATAAAATCCATGTGCATTACTTGGAATGGGTACTCGGGTTTTGGAAATTGTCCTCTTTTTGGTCTCATGTTCCCCTGTGGGTTATGTCATACACATCACACAGGCTTTGCAAACTTTTTTTGAATAAGAGTTAAATCCATAAAGTGTTTTTGTATCATAGATACCATCCCCCCTGTTGAGACATGGCAAGGTCCATGGCTCAAAATAGCTGCTGCTTTAAAAAGACTTTTTGGAAGGATGGGTTTGTTTTCAACCTGGTAGATTTGGGAGTCATTTAACCGTGCGCCCTTTTCAACCCACATCTTTTTCTCTGCTACAGGTGCTGCATCCTGCATGTTTTTTAACACCTCGCGATCAAGAACAGGTGTCTCGTCTGCCGCTTTATAAATGTTAGACACACCAAAAGTACCTCCAGCTGCTACTTTGGCGGTTTCATCTGCTAACCGGTTTCCACATGAAACCGAGTCAGTTCCCTTTGTTTGGGCGGCACACTTACATAGTGCTAATGCTGATGGTAGCAATATGGCTTGCAACAAATCTTTAAGTAGTGCTTCCTGTGACACTGGCTTCCAGGTTGAAATTCCTTTTCTATCCCACTGTTTAGCAAAGAAAAATACAGTAGAATAGGCATACTGGCTGTCTGTGTAGATAGTTACTTTCTTGTCTTTGGCTAGCACACATGCTCTGGTCAGGGCTATTAATTCTGCTGCTTGTGCAGAAATGATTCTGATGATGCTATTTGTTTATCTTCAGTGATTTCGTCCGGTAATGTAACAACAGCGTAGCCTGTTTGCGCTGCACCTCTGTCATCTTTTGAGCACGAGCCATCAACAAACCAATGTTCTCCATCTATAGATGTCATATCTTTGAGATCTTTTCTAGGCAACTGCAGTTCTTCAGTTTGTTTCAAACAACTGTGGTTCACCATCTTCCTCTGTAGGAAGCAGTGTAGCTGGGTTCAGGGTAGTACACCTCTTTATCTGTAAGTGTGGCTGTGTATGATAAGTGCCTAGCAGGTGATAAGAAGTTTATCTTAGCTTGTAACAACAATACATCAACTGCGTGCGGTACAAGGAGTGCTGTCTGGTGATAAAGAATAACTTCTGCTGATGCCAGCAGAATGATTTGAATTTGTTTTAATAGATTTTAATTACTTTAATTTTGTAGTTGTTTTTGTAAACAATTGTTTCATGAATGTTTTTATTATGTTTTATTTATTTATTTATTTTTAACTTAGTCCCTTTGGGCCACCGTAGCAGTTGAAAGTGCTTTATAAATAAAGTTGCAATGGTATGATCCTGAAGTTACTTACAGAATTTATTTATTTATTTTATGTCACAAGCTGCATCGTGGTTAAAAGAAACTACTACTTGGCCTTTACTGTTCGATCATAGGTGCCAAGATGGTGTTGACTTACTAGTTTGGGAGTGGAGTAGAAAGTTAAACAGGCCTCATTAACTCTTTAGTCATAGTGAGCGAATAAACTACGTGCCAAAAGAAATAGTCGTGTGTGCGTGTGTGTTATAACTTGGGCCAGAAAGTTGTGTAGAAAATGCAAATAGCAAATTTGAAAGTGATCCATTGCAGCAACATGGCTGATTGCCTTTTTGGCAAGGTTTATCCCTCATTCGTTTGTAATATATTTATTATTTGTTTCATTAATTTACAAAAATGATCAGGCACTTCAAATGTAGCCAGGATTAATCTTCTGGTGATGTTAATCATGTGGAGAAAATTTGAAAGTGTGCGTCATCAGTCAACTGGCTCCATCAGGCAATGTTATCTGAACCAAGTGTCCTCTCATTTTAATTTACACCCCCCACCCCCACCCCCAACCCCCTGCCTCACCCCCACCCACCCTCCGTCAGTCTTTCCTGTTCTCACAGTAGTAAAATTACACTGCTGGTGCAAGTGCAAAATGGTTTTGGCATCCTACTCTGACAAATCTTTCCACTAATTGTCCACTTCTTTAGCTTGATCAGATCTTTACAGTTTTATAGTTAATTTCCAGAGCTGATATCAATCACACATCAATCAATGAGCTTCAGGAGCAATAAATTACCAAGCTCAGAATTACATCAAGCTGTTAAAAGGCCTTTTACCTCATTCTTCCCAGGGATTGTTTACTAGTCCACACATAATTACAGATCTTATGAATGAAAAGGAAAACACACTGGACATGCTGCATTAGACAGGATCCTAGTAAGACATCTATGTTTGCAATTATTCTTATGTAGTGACTTACTGGTAGCCTTTAATTTCAAGTGCATAGTATAAAATACTCTCCATTTCCCACAACAAAGTGTTTTAATGAAATCTCCAACATTACTTACTGGAAAAAGCTTTTTTTTTTAAAAAAAAGAAAGAAAAAAGTTTCATATTAGTGTGATAATACAAACTTCTAATGTGTCCACAGAGCACCGTTTTTGGCAAACTGTGATTAACATTTGGTCATAGAAAATCCAGCAAGACTGACAGCATCATGATGTTTCTTTTAGTCACATGAAAGTTTGTTACCTGTCTGTCGGTACTTTCTGTCACTCTACCTATGTTGTAAAGTCCGACTCCTTGCAGGTTTCCAGTGACTCCAAAATATTTCAGCGAGATTTAGATTATGAGACACTGGGTCGGTTTTAAAACAGTCCATCAAACAACTATTTTATACGTGCAATTCACTGTCCAGTTGAAATGCCAAAGGCCTTTACCTCGTGTTTTTTGTCCACCCTTTTCTCTATAAAACCTTGATAATGTCCTGTTTTCATCTTTTTTTGGCACATCCAGTGAGTCCAGCAGCAGATGTCATAAAGCATCTATACAACTTCACTAAATCTCTGCAAAATTGTACTGTATGTGGAACGTTCTTCTGCTCTTTTTTTTTAATCATTATTATTTTTGTCTTTATTTCATCCAAAAAGTTTTTTTTTCTATAATAAAAATCACGTTTTTAATATGCAGAAAAGTTTTTAAAATGCAAATTTGAGCCAATCAGAAGTTATGGTTGAGGTAGTTGGGTAGAGTTAGTTGTCCTCAAAGTGGGAGGTTGGTGGTTTGATCCCTGTCACATGTTGATGTTGCCTTTGCGAGAATGCTGGATGGTATCTAGCATGCCAGTGTGTTTGGAGGGATATAACTATAAAAAAAACTGTAAGGTTTAAAAAGATGTAATGTAAGGGCAAGACCACACATGACTTTATGATGAAAACACAAAACATAATTCAGATTTTTACATTTCATTTAAAGATATGGACATACAATTATGTACATGCTAAGATTTTACAAATGAGGATAAAAAAAAAATAAAAAAAAAGGAAGTACAGCTTCAAATAATCAACAGAAAATTACATATTAAACAGTGTCTTAGTTTCTTATTCACAAAAGTAAGCCAAAAAGGTTCATCGTGATCTTGACATGGGATTAAATATAATGGCACTGTCCAAAATTATAGAGAAATTATAGAGACTGCCTTCAGAAAGGCACATGGACTGTATTATAATGCAATATTATGAGTGTTGACAAAAACACACAAGCACACACATATACCTAAACCTTGACTCTACCTTGTTAGATACGTTAGGGTAATTAAACAAGAATAGACTGTCAAATGGTCCGTGAAGAGTGGATCAGCAAGGAGATGGTGGTTGTAGTGTGAGAGCGAGTGTGTCTGTGGTTTGCGTATGACTGGCTCCACGGTGGTGGCACCAGGTCGATCCAGGGTGAAGTTGTGAAGCTGTGTGATGAATGTTCCTCCATAACCAGGACTGAAGGGGAACGATTAAACCGTGTCCACCAGTCACCTCCCCTGGAGGCTGAAGGAAACAACCAGGGAAACACAAGCGCTACTCTCACCTGGCCCAGCAGCAAAGGACACACAAAGTCACACATGTGCTCTATACATACGTGCACGCAGTTAACAGCGTTCAGGTCATTCTGAGTTTAACAACTATCACACAAAAAAATTTGATGACAAAATTATTCTTTTTTTTTGTTGTTGTTGTTGTATGAGAGTAGCTGAAATTCCATGTTGATTGTCATGTGTAATTAGATTCATAATCCATGATATATTTTCAATATGAGTCTATGAATGCTGGACCAAAACGTACTGACGCATAACCTTGTTGCAGTTACTAAAGCATCTTTGGCTATTTTCAAATAATATTCAGCAAATCATGATGGATTAGCAGAACGTGGTCCAACACCTTGCTTGACAGAACTTTCACTTAGACTAGCAGTCAATAGTTGCTATAAGGGAACCAAACCAGTGTCCTTCTCATTACAGGGCTGTCTCACCTCCTCTAAACGTGTGATTTCACCATTTTTCATGTATGGCACTCAATCATTCATACCCCTGAAGTAAAGTTAACACACACACACACACGTAGCGACACACTACATGTGGACTGACAAGGCTCTTAAGGTCAGCGCCTACAAAACAAGTCAGATTCCCAGGGGTTTTAATGACTTTCAAACACCTTGTTCACTTCCTCATTTTGACTTTGAAAGCAGGGGCCATTATGTCTTTCTGCAAATTATTGTGACAATCTATGTGCCGAAGTGCAGCATGGGGGGGGGATTTCGGCCATGAGGGACAGTAAGATACAGGGAGGAGAAGAACATTTTCATGCTTGGTGTGAACCCACTCCCAAATACAGACACACGTAAACACACTCTCAGACACACACAGATAGTTGAAAATAGGTTGTATCATTGTGTTGCTCATCTTATTTTAGCATAACTGTGACTATATAGACAGTGATGTTAATTGATTTTGTAAAAAGTCAATACAGTTGAATTGAATCATATTTGCTTTTGTGATAAATATTTCTACTAAAATGTAATCAAGGGGACACATATAGTGCAAGACTTTTTGCCTCTGAAGTAAAGACATGAAAGAAAAGGCAAACTTTTATTTTGAAAAAATTAACATGAATTTTGGTTGTTTTAGAAGTTGCTTCCTCTTTGTCTGTTGCTTCTTGTTTTCATGTGATGGTCTTAATCGTTTCCACCCGTGTCTTGTCACCATATTGGTGCCAAGTGCTCAACATGTATTGCTTTCAGTTCATTTGTTGAATTTTTATTTATTTATTTATTTTTTTTAAAGTCTCCATCTTGGCTTTATAGTACTCTTCAGAGGTTGGACCAAATCATTTGTTTTGCGAGTCTCAAGTAAGTCTCAAATCTTTGTCCTCAAGTGGGTAAAATATCAAGTCAACAGACTCAAGTCCAAGTGAAGTCACAAGTCATTGCTGTAAAAGACCAAGTCAAGTTACAAGTTTTTTTTTTACATCTTATCAAGTTAAGTCGGAAGTCTTAAAATAATGACTTGAGCCTGACTTAAGCCTGACTTAAGAGTCCACACCTGGGTCATTGTGTTCTGAAAGATGAAAATGTTGTGAACATGGACGGGAATTGTAATGAGACACACAAGTGTTTCAAGTTCAGGCGCCGCATTCACATCTGAAAAGGTTACTTCCCCTGAAATTAAAGATAAGAAAGGACAGAAAAGTAATTTGCCTCCATCTGTGTGTGGAAACTAAGCAGATAATAATAAAAAAAGGTTAAGATGTTCCACAAGATATTTGATTACAGAATGCCAGGGAACATTACTGAATTATATTTCATTATTTTTGAAATAGTCATTTAGTGCCTGAAGTTGTGTAATAAAACCATTTCAGCCTTAAAGTGATCTACACAAACCAAAATCTCGGTCTAAAAGTTCTACCTTTGTATCTGATGCTCCACACACATAGTGTTCCAAAATTCAGATAATTATTTTTGGCCATTTTCAAAGTTCACAGTGTTAAGAGTTAAGTTTTTTTTTGTTTTTTTTTTACAATAAATGAATTGCATTTTCAGTAACATTGGAAAAACATCAAAAACACTAGGCTGCTTCAAAGACCCAACCCTAAAACTGGTAAAGGAACATTTCTGAACGTTATGTCTTCCAAACATGATGAGAAAGAAAAAAAAAGGTGTCTGCTCACAGTTGTATTGGCTCCAAAGGTTAATGAGGCCCAAGCTGGCTCAAAGGAGAGGAGACAACGATGCTCTTTACGGAAGAAGAGGCGTAGCTCCCCCGAGGGGCCACCATAACGACGTCCCTCAGATCTAATTATCAGGCTTATTGATTGGTCATAGCCACCTGCTACCCCACACTCTCACACAGGCCCACAATCCTTTCTACATGGAAAGAAGTAGAAAAACATTTTGTCTTCCCTCGCATGCAGGAGAACTGCACGGCCTCAGACTAAAATATGCAGAGTTCTCTGTCAGTTCAAGAAGCCAGGAGACTGTTGTCAGCGTTGAGTTGATGTGTCAGATATGGACTCTCCAGCTTCAATCAAAGCCTCCTACTCATACGCACACCACACAATGACACATTTGAACAAACACACCAGGGAAAATACACACTCAACATCAGTAATGTACTTGCTTCCACCCACACAGCCTCTCCACAAGAGATTAATAGACACACAGACATACACTTTTTTTTTTTTTTTTTTAAATACACAGACATTTTCAGACCCCGAAGTGAAGCTGCCATTTTGTTCCAAGAGAAAATTGCTTTAATTAAAATTAGCACAGTGATAATAGATGTGCGTCCAGCTGGGTTGTCAAAGGTTTGAACACTCCTCTGTGTCAGCCCACACATTCTCACCATCATGAGCTGAACCAGCGGGGAATATCTGACATTGTTCAGTAACATGTCCTTCCTGGGCTTTGTTGGCAGCAGCTAAGTTTATACTGAGGACAGTCATATTGGAGGATAATTTTAACTCCCCCCCCCCCATTAATACTGTTTCAAATCCAATGTTACTTATGCTTATTGACATTGTACATTTTTTGAGGTTATGTGTAATAAATGAAAAATCTGGTCGAAATATGAAAACAAATTGTTTTTCCTGAATTTTACTCCCTGAAAAAAATAAGAATGAGGAAATATGACAATAGCATAATTATGGTTCCCCTCCGTTGTTTTTGATTTCCACCTATCGCTACATTTGAGCTCGGGATCTGCTCTACTGGAGAGACTGGGCAAGGCTGACAGCAGGATGGAGGGATGGCAGCAGTCGGAGCACAGATTGTGCCCATGCCATTAGTTCTTCACATGGAAACCTCATTTTTGGAACACCAGCAGGAGTACATCACTGGTTGGTTGACTTGGGAAAACTATATAATGTAAGGGGGAAATGACTGAGACAGAAATAAAAAAATACATAAATAGTTTTTCCATTAACCTTTAAGAATCTCAGGTTAAAAAGGAAACTGAAAAGACAGCTTTTCTCTGAGAAGCTTTCAGTTGATTTGATTAGGCTAAATATGAAATATCATATTTCCTCAGTTTGAGATTCTCTTCATTGGTTTCCAGGAGGAACTGAAACTTATTCTCCTCACAGATAAAGCCCATAATGACTAAATTCCATCATATCTTAAAGGCCTCATAGTTCCATATTATCCCAACAGCCATTGCTCACAGACTGCGGTCCGCTGGAGGACCTCCTGGAACACCTCCTGGAACACGCTGGACACTTTCCTTGCCCTGCTGCACTTTCTCTTCATCTATGAACTGTATATCCATTATTGCTGTCATCTTTTTTCTCTCTCTCATATAGTAGGTATCCCAAGACAAGTGTAGTCAAGTCCCCATACTTCAAGTCCAGTCTCAAGTCCCCAGTGCCTGAATCCAAGTCAAGTCAAATCAAAAATGATACAGCTGTCAGCTTTTTAAAGTACATGCACAGTTTTTAACGCACACTTTAGGCATTTCACAAAGCATACATGCTCAAGCTTACATAAAACCATGACATATCCCTTGTAACACTTCTTTTCTGATCACCTGGTAGCTAAATTAACAGCTTTGATTATACCCTAATCAGTTTTCTGCTTAAAGCAACTTACATTGAAATCAACAAATCTACATTAACTTTCAAAAGAACAGTTTGACTGAAATGCACTAAAATGCATATTGTTATTATCTCATGCAAAATCACATAATATTAAATTAAATTAAATTTGAGTACTTTAGTGCTTCAAGCTTGTCCCTGACCAAACGTAAAGGAGACTGGGAACAGTTGCAACAGCTTTTGCATTTCCTTCATTTTCTCAGACTGAAGTAGAAAGACAAAATCTGAATAAACTAAACTCACATATCACATGTGCTACACGCACACACATGCAGACACATGCACACACACTCAGTAAGCATGTCTGCTGTAAACAAGTACTCATGTGGCTGCACATGTTGCTCTTTTTGTTTTTTTTT
>JBAMYA010102362.1:0-20265 GCA_037176975.1 Arrhamphus sclerolepis | reverse complement strand
AGGACATAAATGTATAAATGGTCTCTTCATTGATGTGTGCTTTCCTTTACCTCTGCTTAATCAATGCTTTCACTCTGATCATTTAAGTGTTTGTGATTGAATGTGAACAAAGAGACACTTTTGCATGTTTGACTGAACTGCATTTTTGGACCTGAAAGTTCCCAAGAACCTGTAAGGACTTGATCATTTGTATCTTTCTTGCTCTCTTGTGTAATTTCCTGATGGCACCAATCCATAGTCAGAAGAAGAGGGAAGTGTCTGCATGATTTTAGTTGAAGATCATCGAAGCGTGGAAACAATGGATAGGTGAAAATTATTTTATACACTCAGAGTGTGTGTGAGTTTTTCTTTGCAAAACCTAGACACCTGGCCTTGCAGTAGCACGGGTTCCCAGCAAGGCATTGTCTGACTTTATGAATCAGTGTTTGAGAGGCAAAAGAAGAGAGGGATAATGTCCTTGAGTTTCCGATATCTGTCAGATAAATTAATCAAATGTGCCTCAGTCCACTGAGACACCTCAGTCTGCATAAGTACTCAGACATGTCAGAAAGATTCACTCTCGGTCAGGAAGTAAAAAGCCATTCATGCTTGCACATGCGTATGGATATGAAAAACATGCTGGCAAAATCACCTAAACCTCTACCTCTTATATATCCAATGTCCCATTCAAGTCTGTAGATTTTGCAGTATTATAATAACCACTGTATAAAGCAGATTGCTTACCATAATTGTGTGTACAATGTAAACATTATAACTGGAGAGAAAAGCTTTATTCCTACCCAATGTAGAGCATCTAATATTTTGTCTCAAATACCAGAATGTTCACTGTGACTCTGCATATGGGAGACAGCACAGCTGGTCCTTTTTTTGACCAGAGTTTTGTCACGAATCTTGAAATTCCACCCTTGAGCATCTTTTGACCCTAACAAGTCCCTGAAAAACACTGGACAGAGAGAAATGGTCTTGCCAGATCTTGAAATAAGCCTGTTGGATGCACAAAGACTGGTGTCCTGTGGTGAGAAGAACATTCTTGGATGGATTAAAGACATGTTTGTTTGCTGAGGAGAATGTGGCGCTGAAAGACAAAGACAGAGGAGAATATTAAGAATGTAAGAGACTCCTTTGCTTGGAGCTTCTAAAACAATGAAAGGGCTATGGAATAACTATGTGCATTATTGTTTTTTTTTTAAAAAAAAAAGGGTTTTGGCTAGATGCTTTTTTTTTTTCTTTTATCAAATTGAACAAAAGTGCTTCTATGCTGTAAAGGCCCTTTACTTATATATTCTGCTTATCGCTTCATTGCATGGATCTTTTTTAACATCAAACATCTAGGAGATAAGCTTCAAACTCTTAGCTGATGCTCATCCTGTTAAAAATATCAGGGCTCTTCTGTGTCGCAAATAGCTTTAAAACATTAATGGTGCATTCATGGAGAGAAATTTGTGATGAAAAGATTCCATGTGCATTTCTGTCTTTTACAAGAAGTTGTTTTTTTGTGCAAGTTATGGCATATGTCTTTCATGGCAATTCTTTATAGCTACAAATGCATACAAAGAATTTGATGCCACTGGAAATGTAAAGTCATCTCTAGTCAATCTCTTAATCCCAGACCAACATATTTCTCCTTTTATGGGGAGCTGTGCTGTGAAATTGCAGTCTTGTTGCATGGGGAGGGGTGTCATGGCATGCCATGGCTAGAACTGCGATTGAAAATTCATGACATGAGTGTTTGCCAAAAGTACAAATGCTTCTTTTCCTTCTGTCTTCTCTCTACACTTCTCGATCACTTGTCTTTTCTGTAGCACTGAGAGGGTTGGATCATCTCACCATTGTTCAGCTAGTATTGGTGAGGGTAAACTCACTGGCAGCGGTGGGAGGAGTGTTAATGCATTTGTGTGTGTGGCCTAGAAAGCCACTCCTCCTCTGATGTGATTCCAGTCATCACAGCAATAATGAAGTGCACACAACGCTGCCTGGCCAGCCGCCTGCCAGTGTGACATACTGTCACCATCCTGGAGGACAAGCACACTTGCACACATTCACACACATACACACACTCGCATTCACTCACTGACAAGACACAAAGCCTGCCTTCTCACACATGCCCACACACACTTACACAATCCTGCTTTGAAGTGGAGAGAAGAAACAAATTCCAGAAGAAAGGAAGAATAAGAAGAATTTTACATCTTTCATGGATTTGTCTACAAGTGACTGATCAGTGGTCATTGTGGGTCCTGAACGGAGACTGCAGTTCTGACACTGATACACTCACACCTCTTCCCCGCAGTCACGGATTCTTGGATTAATCTGCTCTGGTGTAGAGTGTGGGAGTCGCGGTACGGACCAACATGGGGAACCAGGCAGGGAGACAGGAAGAAACAGAGTCAGGTCTGGTTCTTGTATTGTGGTTTACTTCAACATCACTGATTTCTTTGTTTGTCTGTCTCTGTCTGTCTATGTTAAGAGCAAAATCCTGCATTTGAACACAATAGATATGAAGTAATCTGTCATGTCATGTCTGAGTGCATAGCTGACAGACAAGTCCTGATTAATGACTACTGACAAATTGCGTGCCAACAAAACAACTCACTTTGCCCTGGAGTCATGGAAGCTGCCTAGTGGTTAGAAGTTAGTCTTTTGCTGTTTTTTTTTGCGAACATGTCCACACTTAGGAACATGCTGTATTTCTACATTCAGTCACCGCAGGTCTGCAACAGTGTAAATGTTTTCACATCATGTTATGGGTCAGATGGGTGAAAGTGCTGAGTGGGCTTTGCCTGACAAGCATGACGGAACCTGCCAGAGAAGATGCTATCATCAGTCTCACACTCACATCCTTCCACTGCCCCAAGCTCTCTATGATTTCCATTTTAAAGTCTCTTTGAACTGCATTCAGAAACGGCATCACAATTATCGAGAGGCAGTCAACCCTTTTTCTAACGTCTTATGATTTCTGTGACACAAAGAACATTTGCCTGAGAAATATAATGTATGTCTGCTCTTGTAGCATCTCAGTATGTTAAGCCTACTCTGCGATTATATTGGCATGTGAACAAAAATTGTGACTGAACTGATTGTGTCCAGCTTGCTTGCCAAAGAAGCAAGTAGAAACAGAGTTTTCTCAATGGTATTTGTTAAGCTTCATTATTTCATGGATGTGGCAGGTGATGCTTGAGGACAGTACTCAGAATGGAAGGCAATTGTTGCAAGCTGTTGCATGCACAACAAGATTAAGACCCAGTTTCTTATGTGTGCACACACTGATACTATGCAGTGCTCAGTTAATGCAGTATTTACCAAACAGAAAATTGCTTTACAGTGAATAAAAAAGAAAAGGTGGTAATATTACCTTATTTCATTACTATTTGTGTGCAAAGAATGATTTGGGTTTTTGCTTCTAGATACAATTATGAGAGTAGTACTCAGAGGTGGTATGCTGAAAAATATGTCAAATATCAATTATGTCCCAGTAGTGTTTGCTGTAGAATCCGACATGTTCTTTGTGAAAATGATTTCTCTCTTTCTCCACTAGTTACTACAGTCCATAATCTGTAGCCTAGTCTTCCTCATTAACCTCCACTATGAAATGAAAATATCGACTGTCTATTTTTCTTTTGCAAATCGGCTTTGTTTTCCCAAATGCGCTACTATAATAAATGAAAATGCATTATCAAAGCCATTTTTTCTTTTTTATTTATGTCCGCTCGTTCCAATAAAGCTGTAATTCTAAAAGGACAAACTAACACAAAGAATCTCTTAAATGCTTGTTTCTGAAGTTTATTTTTAATAAAAATACTGTTGGGTTTTTTTGTTGTTTTTTTTTAAATTTCTTTTTGGCCTTAAATGAAAACTGTGGTTCAGGTTCTGATTGACAAAATTTAGACATTTTTCACTTTTTCTTTTTTCAATTTTTCCACTCGGTGACATGACCAGATGATATTTGTCAGGCTTTATGGCTGCATAGTAGAATAACAGATCTGTTGCTGGATGTGGGAAGAGAAATGTGGGAACAGGAGGGACTCATTTGGATTTGATTGATGGTGTTATCTCTGAAGTGGAAGTCTTACTAAGGAGTGAGCTGTCTGCAGTAATGATAAGCCGGTCATTATCTGAAACAAAGAACGCTGACTGGCTATTACACCAAGCCTTTCTGTCTCTGCACTGGCCCAGCAAGACCAGAGCCAATAGATGGCAGGTTGCTGGCTTTTGATGAATTGTTAATAAAATATAGTCCAAAAACAGTGGATCTATTTTTAGGGCTACAACTTAGTCATACCCATGTAGGTACAGGATGAAAAATTTTTGCATAGTGACGTAAATAAGATTGTTTTGACTTTCACATGGTCAAAAATGGGAAATTTCAGACCCTTGTGGTTTCTGTGAAAACTTGAGATTCTTGAAGGTTGCAGTCATGTCTAAAGATACTGCCAAAAGCATTCAGAGCTGGGACAGGTTGATATCGATGTAGCACTTGGTGTGTTGTCATTAGAACAACATTGTTTTTTCCATCCGCACTTACAGTATATATTAGTAGTAGAGCAAAATTTAACTTATTAATGATGATTATTTCAGAAACCAAGTTAATATTCCAGCCAAGTTCTATTATGCAGACATCCTAGATATATGTAGTTCCCCATATATTAAAACCTGTTTATATTTTTATATCTTTATAGATAGAAGTGTATAGGAGTTTCTTTTTTCAAACTCTAATTATTATATGATCATGCCTAAATATTAGTAGGATTAAGTTTAACATAGATTACTTCAGTAAGGTAGTATTTATGCTTTACCCTTAAACCTTCCTCAGCTTCCCTTCCCTTCATGCAGTGTGATTTGCTGTTCTCTTCCTCACAAATATTCTGATATTTTTTTCCTTATTGACATTTCAGCAACCAAAACACATAAAAATCTATCACACCTAGCATTTGAAATGAGATTGTAAGAACACAGCTACATAGAAGGCTGCTGCTCCCATTTAGATCAGACTTCCACATCATGGTGAGTAACAAGACAAACAATGTGAAAGGACACAGATCTGAGTGTCGTTTCAATGCAACATTAAAGGAAATCAACATAACGCAGGGATTTGTCCAACATCTGATTTCTGGGACACTAGGAGGAAGTTACACGAGTCATTCTTTCCATGACAGTTTGTACAGTAAATACAACGGCCTTTTCAAAGTGCTTTGTGATTGCAGAGGGAGGTGTTCACTGTTTAAATGTCCTGTTTGTGTAATGGAGAATATTGCCTGGACATTAGTTGATACATCATAGGGATCATGCCTCACCATATAAAAGTTCCTCATTTAATAGTTAACCAACTAAGCTGTGATTGTGTGTTCAGTGGATACTAAATTTAAAAGTATCTTGAAGTGAGCTTCGTATACATCAGCTGTGACTCAGCTTTGGTTTTTGAATGTAAATCCTGCTTTATCTTGTGAATGGTGATTTTGTTGCCTCTTACCAGAACTCTTTTTTCTTAAACCATAATCACTTTGTGAGAGTTAAGATGGAAACATCTTATTTATATTTCCCCAACCCCGAGTCATGAAAGATAAAACAGCAAAACATATTCAATTACTAATTCACAGTTTAACAGGGGAGTTTGGTGAACTTCACTTTTTTCTAACTATTTGTGTGTTGTATAATAGCATGCAAATCTTTGCCTGAATGATTCTCAAAGTTCCTGTTGCTGAATATATCGTGTAAAAGATGACCACAAGATTTAAAAAAAAAAAAAAGTAAAATAAAGATAGCAATATTTCACCAATACCTTAAAAGGGACATATTATGAAGACAATAATTTTTCTGTGTGCTTCAGAGTATATGACGTCAACTCCAACACTATGAGATGAAAAAAAAAAGTTCTTTGCTTTTTCACAGATTCACATCTGTAATCATCCAACGTCTGTATTCGTAACTCCGCCCACAACTTCACATCATACTGTATTTGCTGTACCTCACAGGTGGGGAATGGAAACAGTTCAGTTCTTGCTACAATACCAGAAATTTCCTTTATATACTGAAAAAAAAAACCCCCACTAAATAAAGCTCTCATGTCAAAAAAATATAAATCACTTTTGAAAACGATGGGGCTCTAAAAACACAATCCAATCACTGGGTCTCATTCATGAAATGCAAGCAGAGCGAATTTGTGTGTAATCTGTTCGTGAAATTTATGCGAGTTTTGGAATTCATGAATATGTCAGCAGTTCTAAAGTTTGCTGGTCATAATCTGTCTTTGTTAATTCCTTATATGGACTTTTATTTTCACAACATACAGATACTTTTAAAATATGTTTTAGACATGAGAAAACATGAGAAATATAACACATTAATGTTAATTGATGGGTATTTGCATATTTAAAGCTTCAGATGATATATATTGATATGTGCGATATGAGCAATACTATGCTATTGAGTTTGTTGTTGAGTCCTGTTGAGGCAGGTTGCTCTCAGCTAGGTTGTCTGATCGAGCTTTCTCCAATTTTAGAGTGTTTTTGCAATATATTTACAATCAGCCTCATATGTTTTGGCTCAACTGTTGAATGCTTTGTTGGGTTGAAGACCTGGAACTGCACTGGTCACTTTTGTCTTTGCTCCACAAAATTATGTTTGTTGCTGCATTGGAAAAATGTTTATTGTCCTCTCTCTTTTTTTTTTTTTTTAACATGCGCCATATCCACAGGAAGGATGATGATTATGAATCTTTACACCTCCTTGTGAGGGGATCTATACTAATTATGAACAGCAGGAGTGTGCTGCTAGTTTGTGTTTGATTGACATTTGTGAGCTCTAATGAACAAAGTTTTACATGCTGTTTGTGAATCCATAGTAGTTTTTTGTAATCTACTCATAGATTCATGAAGATTTGATGAGATCCAAGCAACACATTGAACCATTGGTTTGTCTGTCAGACTTTCTTTTCAGTGAACATACATTGTCTGTTTTAATGTTTTTGGAAGCAGGTCTGAAGGAAGAAAGTTTAATTTATTTATTTTTTCTTTCTTCAAATTGTCAGTTTTCAAAATCTTACAGATTCTCACTCGTTTTCCAGCGTGTCCGAGCAACTGCAGTTTTAATTGTTTTAACTAACTTCATTTTTCTTGCAAATTTCTTGGATATTTATTTTACTCTCAAATGTACAAACCATGCATAAATTTCCTTAACATCAATAAAAAAAAGACAAGCAATTCAGTGTAAATTACAACAATTAAACTTCACTACAAAACTCAAAAGTAAAAAGCATTCCAAGTCATCATCTATGTGAAAAAAACAAAAAGCAATAGTATTTCATGGATCCCCCCTTTCCCTTTGTCTGCAGAAACGTCTTTCCAATATTATTATTATTTATTAAATGAATTAATTAATTTACTTTCTATAGCCAAAACAGTATGTTTACAACAGTAAAGTTAACATGTCAAGTCAGTATTGCAGCTGGAAACCATGTAAAATGGCTAAAAGACATTATTGCTGTCTGCAGACCAGTCACACACCGCCAGTCTGCAAGAAGAGGGTGAGCGCTGCTTCATTTTTCTCTAAAAATAGCATTTACTACTATAAATCACATATAAGGCTTTGAACGTAAGACTTTAAATTTGACGTTTCCCCCTAAGAAGCCAAGACATTAATTTTTTCATTTAAAATAATAAACACCAAGCAAACATATTCCAGTGTCACAGTACAGGGCTGCCCCGAAGATGTGCCTTTCTATTAACTATCTAATTATTCTTCACCATCAGCTGATGCAGATTATTGCAAAAAAAAAAGCTAAAGAAAATCCAACTGATGACTTGTTAGACTCCTAAGCTTTGGTCGCATTAATACATTGGTAGAGACACAACAGGGATCACTACCAGCTGTATGCAGCCAAATTGCAGATGAGGAAAATGTGTTTGTGTAAGTGATTTTCTCAGTGTGAGGTTAGGTACTGTTTTCTGACCAGTACATCAAAATGTGCTCTAGAAATTACTGAGTGTAACTTGTGCCAGTTTTTTTTATCGTTTTTTTTTTTTTATTTGCATGATTGTACAATCTAAAATAAGGCATACCCATTAAAAGAAATATGTGAAGTGGAGGTGAGTGGCTCTAGACGGGTCCTTACCAGACTCTTTGCACTTCATTTCATTCTTGTAAAGAGTCTGGTCACTCTCCATTGCCAAATGTTTACTTTCTGGTGGGGCGGGGTGATTTTCTGAAGCTTAAAATCATTATGTGCTAGCACAGCCGTCTTGTACTTCTGCTGTAAACACGGCCCTCTTTACCAGAGAATTCAGTTCAGGGCTACTACATCATTTCCATTCAAAAATTTAACTAATTGCTCATGTTGTTGTGGCTTTTAGTTGCTGATACTGGCAATCTTTTCCAAGACAGAGCGAATATCCTCTTGGCGCCATTGTAGTTTTTGTAGGACTCAACTGAACTACAATTTCTAACTGACGCAGCCACTCTCAACCACGCCTTTCTTTTCATTGATTGTTTGTTTTTTGATCGGGAGAACTGAGCTTTCCCAGACTATGTGATGAAATGAAATAAAATGGAATGGAATTACTAGTCTGGTGAGGACCAGGCTAGGTTCACCCCACTCCCTAAAACCATCTGCCATGAACAGAGCTTTAAAAAACTCGGCTGAGAAGGGAGATGTTGGACTGTATCTGTGTGGTGTTTTGACCAAAATCAGTTACAATTCACTAAGACAAATTATGAAAAATTTGCATGATTTACTTCCTTTTGAATGTTTGTTTTTTAATAAAACTATAGTCTGCTTGAAGAGCTCAAAGTTGTGTTTCACATTCAGTTTTACCCTTTTGATTTAGGCCACTTTGATGTTACAATCTAAGGGATAATACTGTGTCTTTAAGAAATCACAGCATAAAAGTACACAAGAGAGCCCACAGCATAAGAAAAGGCACTAAGCATGTAGGGTACATGCTTAGTGCTTTGTAATAATCATCCTCTTCATCAAAATTATTTTTCTATTTTTTTTATTTATTTATTCAATTTTTTTTTTTTTTTAATTCTTATTAGATTATTGGACTTCGAGGATGATTGCAGAACCTTCACTTTGCATCCCTCGAGGTAGTGGATTTTCAGACATGTGATCATTTTCCTTTTATAGAAGCTATCTTCTTTTAATCTTCTGCCCTTATTTTGTAGCAGTTTTATCATCTAGAATTGTCTGCTCTTTAATTGAATTTTTATTTTAGATTCCAGTGAAATGTTCCTGGTGCCATCAGCTACAGAACTTGAGATTACAGCATGACTTTTTCCCTTTTTTTCTTTTTTTTTTGTCCTTGCAAATCCTACTTTGATTTGCTGTTTAATCCTACTATAGATTAGTTGTTGTTTTTTTATAGTCTAGTCCATCTTCTGGTCACTCTCTCAAAAGCAAATCGCTGGAGCTTAAGATATCCAAAAATGTGTAAACATTTATTGTAAAGGTATAACACCAGGACTGAAAACATCAGAAGCTTAAAACAGTTTTGCAGTAGTTATTACCGTCTGTTACCCATCACACATGGGGATCCTATAAACCTGCAATTATGTAAATGGCATATTATTATTCCTTCAGTGAGTTCTTTGTTAAACTGTTTTCTACAGTATTTGGAGCATAAAGAAATCCTCCCTCTCAGTTGGTTGGCTTATGAAATGTGCTATTGAATACCTCTTTAGGGCATTGGCTGTGAAGGCAGTGTAAGCCCAAGTGAATCACCAGAAGGATGCTTTGTTATAATAATTCAGTCATGAATGCACTTTCCTGCTGCGTTGCACACAGCACAGCTCAGAACTGCTGCGAGTACTGTGTGTCTTTTTCTTAAGATGGGGGTGAACGTCTGCCTGGGCAGTTCTGGCTTGTTTGATTAACATACCACCTGCTGAGGAGACTCACAACGACGACCTCAGACTAAAAGTGGAGCATCTACTGGCCAGTAAATGATTTTGAAGAAGTTGCCAGTGAAATGTTTCATAGTGCTTCATATAGAGTAATATATTGCAGTTACTTAGTTTATTCTTGTAACAAAACTCTGTCAGCATTCAAAAGATGAAGAGACCAGTTGTTGCAGTTTTGGGAGCAAAGGTTATCAATCTAACTACAAAAAAAGGAGCTAAATCATAATTTTAGCTTCCCTTTTTAATTAATTTTATATGCATAATGTATCATACTATGGGTTTTCTGTCTGTGACCTGTCGGGACTACACGCATGCCTGTTCAGCAGGATTTATATATTTTCCTGACCCCATGCAGTGGTTGACACTTCCAGACTTACAGGGATTTCTCCAGAATCCCTATAACTTTTAATATTATTTTATACTGCCTGTGTTGGCATTTCTAAATTCTCTGTAGTTTTTTTCTCCATAGTTATAATTGAATAATTGTTTTTCACAAGTTTTCAAATACTGATTACACATGAGACTTCTCATTTAATAGCTTTTGTCTTTTATTTCCTCTGTGCTCTGTGCATTTTATAAGATGCCTTTATAATATTTTCATTTAAAAAAGTGAATGTGAATCCTTTTGTACATGCATTTTATGCAGCATTTTGTTTCTTTTGAAAATTGATTTGTTTCTAATGACAATATTGCTTGAGAATAAGCTTGCAAAAATAGTTAACTCGGATTTTTGCCTAGTGGAATCTATGATTCAGTTATCTGAAATGTAAACCACCATTTAGATTCCTCTTTGCAGACTCTCCCTCAACATAATTTCAGCAAATATTTTGGGCATAATAATATAGTACTCCTTCTCTACAGAAATGAAAACTACTAACATTGACTCAGCTTTTCTCATGTTTATATCTAATTTGCCATGGAATTATGTGTTTTCTTTGATATCACTTCTAATTTAATGCCAAAGACTGAGAGTAGAAATTTAAGCTTTTATGAACTGTTGCTATGTGTTTTCATGCTGCACTTCAAAGTATCTCTTTACAAAATAAGTGATTTGTTTGTTGATTTGTAAGTTGTGTGTTGGAAGAAATGAAATGTCATCCTCAGACAGTGATTGTTTAATGGTTTTTCAGTGGCTCAGTTCACTAGACTGACCTCAACTCTGCCACCATGGGGGTCATGGAGTTTTGGTTCTATCTTCCTTTCCTCACTGTAAGAGGTCAGAGGAAAGGAATGCCAGTGAGGAATGCCTGTTTCATGCCCTGTCGCTTGGACAACAGGAAGGCTGGAGATGACTTGTCGTAAATAGGCGCTATATAAATAAATTGAATTGAATTGAATTGAATTGAAGGCCAGAAACACTGACTAAGCTTTATGTCTCTTCTTTTAACTCCCACCTGACTGAAAAAAGAACCTGTACATTACATTTCCAGGAACTTAGGGAGGAAGGTAGGAGGGGCAGGCAGAGATTCCCTTACAAAGTTTGTTCGCTAGTCTGACGACGCAAATGCATCATTCCAGGTGCCAACACTTTGACACCTCATGTCTCCTCACCCATTTATAGTTCTCTAAATTGAAGTCTGTGTGCACTTCACTCACAATGCACTCTGTCACCTTTTGGCTGATTAGCACACTGGCTGCAGTCAAGTTATCCGGCTGTTGCTGGACTATGTCCAGCCACATTGTTCCTACTGTGATTTGAAAGCTTATCTTCATTAGTAGGAAAGAATCCTGCACAGTGCATTACTGTGATCAAGCGGATGACTTCTCATGAAATGACCAATTGCCTTTGAATTACTGGAAGTTGGGGTTTCTTTTACCTAATTACTTAATGTATACAGTAAAATCAATCCAAAAGCTCAGCCTTTTCAGTGACAGAGAGTCAGCTTGTTTTGTTGTCACTGTTTGAATATTTTACATTTAAATCTGTTTTAAAAGCAGTCAATGCATTAAATGGGGGGTTAGAGAAAAAAGGTGGGACACTCAGTATGATTACATCCTGTGACAATATTCTTTTTCATCTCTAAAGCCATCTTTCCTTTACTTCAAAGCTGCTGTTTCACAGCATTTCTATGCTGCTGTGACTTAGAACTGGTCCCCTTGGACTGCATGTGGATTTATTCCTTGCTAAACGGGTAATGCTCCTTTATGAGCCATTCAACTGCCCATTTCTCTATTTTCACAGATTTAGTGCTTCTTAAAGGTAGCAATAAATGGTCCTGGACCTGAGTCGGCCTTCATCGAAGAGAGCTCTTAATCAAGACTAAACTATCCGCTAACCACTTTAATATTGCATTGTTCAGTTTTGATTTATACAGAGCAATGTAGTTCTTACTGTTGTGTAATTCAAATTTTGGATATGTATTTTAAATCTTTCTCGTATACTTTTTTTTTTCTCTGTTTAAAACAAATTGACCTTTTTTGCAGTATAAAACGTTTTCTCTGATGATGCGAGAGTGTGAACTGGAACACTCTCCTTGGCATCTTTTACTGTTGGCTACAGATCTGGTCCACTGGAAGAGTTATAGGTTAATCGTTTCCTTAATAGCATCCTCAGATGAATTGTTTAATAGTAAAAGCTTCCCTCATTCCCTCTCTCTAAAATTCACCAACTTTATCTGTGTTTTTTTTGTATGTTTAACATCTTAAATGATTATAATGATTAAAAAACAATTATGAAAAATATATCTGGAAAGGTTCTGGACATTTTATGATGTGAAAATTAAACGCTCTTTCTGAGAAGCTGTTGTCTTGCCAACAACCTGTTTTCTTGCCACTGTTACGCTTTGCCAAATGCTTGGGGGTCATGAAGCGTCTAGTTGTAAATAGAGACTTTAGAAATAAAATTGAATTAAATTGAACTGAAAGTTGAGGAATCAACAATGGATGGAGGTATAAAACGCAGTATAAACATAAACAATTACAATTAAGTAAATAAAAGCTGTGTTTGCATTATAAAAGTGAATGTATCCTGCTCCACCAGGACACGCCACTACACAGAATATGGACTAGAGCAAACAAAGGAGAGAGTTGTCCAAGGAGCTGAGAAAGACTACTGTTGATGAGTGTCTGAAAGGTAAAGGTAAATAAGATAATCTCCAGACGTTTTGTTAATGTCAATACAGTTGGAGGGGTTACATAGAAGTATAGGGTCCGTAAGACTGTAGTCAGCCTCCCAGAACATGGCTGTCAGAGGAAATACAACCCCAGTTACAAATTCCAAAGACTTTTTTTTATCCCCAGGGGATAATTAAAGTGGCACGTAGAGCGGACATAAAATTAGTCCAACATTCAATATCAAGTAGAATAAAAGAATGATAAATAAACTAAGTAGTAAGGAATGTGCCATAAAATAAATGTGCAATAAATTTTGGTCATAAATGTGCAATAATGTTTGGTCAGAAACATTGAGTGGATGAAAGCTAAAGAACCAAGAAAAAGGCATTCATGCTTAACTCCAAGGTCAAGTTGCTCTCTCATAGCACATCTATCACCTATTAAACAACTGAGTCCATTAAAGAGGAAATAGAGGGCTGTAGTTACAACAGCATAAACTAAATGAATAAATAAATAATCCATACATATTTGTTAAAATGTATTGTGACAAACCACGAAGTTTGTGGGAGAATGTGCTTTCGAGTGATATGACCAAACTGAAGCTTTTTGGCAGGGCACATCAGTTTTAATTTCACAGAAGGATTTATTAAATTTTAAAGAAAAGAACAGCACATCTACTTTGAAACACAGAGGGTGGCTTTCATTTAAATCTACATATACAGTTCACAATAAAGTCTGAATACCATCGCAGTATCTTAGAACAAAGCATACTGCCCAGCAGGGCTGAGCAATTAGTCGAAGGTTTATCAAAACCAACCACCAGAACCAACAATCAATGTAATTTTGCACATGTCAACTGTTTCAGTTATTTCTCTTCTTTGAAATACTCATTAAACACCCATATATAGTTTAAATGTGCGTGCTTCCTGTCACTTGTTTGACGATCAAAATTTGCACTCTGATTAGAAAAATATCCTGGTTTTATTGCTTGATTATATTTGAAGCAAAGACATTTTGAGTGATCTGTAAGGGAAAAATACAAACAAAACTAAACTTATCCCTCATTAATTGTAATCAAGGTAACTTCAATTAATCATGATATTGATTTGAGTTCATATCGCCCAGCCCTACTGCCCAGTGTCTACAGTTCAGCCTCAGTTTTAGGTCATGAGTCCTCTAAAAGGATAATGACCCAAAACATGCAGCTAAAACCCATACATAACATAAAGGGTAACATCATTCATTTGTTTCTTGTAAAATATTCAGTTGAATAGCTTCTGAATCAAATGCAAAGTCTGATTTTGTTTAAGATGAGAAGAATAACAATGGAGCCATTAGCAACCATTCCCCACCCCCTTCCTCCTCTGACATTGTGTATTCTTTGTTCTTGGTGAAAGGGTATCAGTAAATTTGTCTGTCAACATGTATGTATATTTACTGTACTATTATATATTATTTCTGTTTTTATGGATATATCTCGTCTTTAAATCCAGATTTGGTTAAGGTGAAATGGGTATTTCTAGAGTTATTAACCACCTTACACTGAATGTTTGTACCTCTTTAGATCCTGCCATCTTGCTTGTGCTCATTTCTGGCATCTAGAAAAAAATATCTTTCTTTGTACACATGAAGGAGTTCTTTGACATCATGGTTATAATAGTAGTTGATAAAAAAAAAGATGAGCGAGTTCTTAGGCTTCATGCAGGGTTTTATTCATCAAAATCAATATAAAACCAGAGTAAAGGAGTATCACATTACTGCTATCCCATTCATGGCATCGCTCACTCTCAGTGGTCTGCCTCAAGCTTAATCACATAGCACTCTATTAATCGAGAACCTATTTATCTTCAATTTATTGCTATACATTAAACAGTGTCCTTCAAAATTGGCATGAACCATTAAGTGTTTCTTATATTCTTTTTCTTCCTGTAGTATATAGTAAATAGTCATTTATTACACGCTTTCACATCTTCCAGGAGTCTACATAATTTAGTGCATGCTGCATGTGTCCTCATTCTGTCATCCATGGACTGTGCCCCAGTAAATTACAGATGCGTGTGACTGTTTATGTTTATTGTGTATATGTGTTTGTAGATGTTTATTGGCATATTTGGGATATTTATGAATTAGGGTAGAAAATTAATATTATTAAGTTCTGTCTAGTATGGGTAGAGCAGAGGTTATAATTACTATTCCTCACTGTCCCTGTTGCTTATTTACAAGAAAAAAACAAACTTTAAAAAAAAAAAAAATTTAAACAAAAAGCAAGTTCTGTCTTAAATATGTTTGATTTTTCATGACACAGCTGACTTATCTCTACTTCAGACCCTTGACTTTTTCAACCTCAGCCTATCGCTGTAAGAATGTTAAACAGCTTTGTACCCCAGAAATTGTGCCAGTCTTGGCAGTTCCTGCCACAGCTGCTAGCTTACTCAATAAGGGGATAGTCTGTGCAAAGTGCTTGTCAATGGCAGAATGCTCCACAGGATATAGGATTTAAATGACAAACTGGGGCATTTGTTTGTCGGTTGTGTGTGTGTGTGTGTGTGTGTGTTTTGTTTTTTTTTGCTAAGTGTGTGCCCGTGTTGATCAGGATGCGCTGTCTATCTCCTGACACAGGCTGTCTGTCTAGCCATTGCTTTTTGGCTTTGATAATAATGCATGCATATGAGAGACACAGCGCTGTCTTTGTCTCTGCGCTGCTTAAGCTGCTTTGTCCCTAAATGCTCCACGTGCACAGGGACCTTTGTCATCCTTTGAAACAAGCAACTCTCTTGTGTCTATGTTACTGATTGCTGATGATCCAAAAACAAACAATACAACGTTTTCAGGCAGCGCCCAGCTCATGCCGGGCATCAGTAAATACTCTTCATTTTTGAGAAAGGTCTGGAAAAGCTTCATGCCAGCAGCCCACATTGATGCCTTTCGAAATGCCAAAGTTAAGCTCTTCTGCATTCATGAATGGCCACAGACAACGATGTACAGTGCCAGGCAGATCTGTTGTTTTATTTAAACAGATAATATGCAAATGGAACACTTTGCTAAATAATACAAGTATAAATGTGAAACTTGTCTTTTCAGTTTGTGTCATTTGATGATGCTAAAAAAAATGTGTGGTTCCATGTGGCTGTTTGCTGATTCTGTTAACCTTCCTTTTTAGTGAAATGTCTGCTACATGCTTATTCTGAGGACAACTTTATCTTTAAAATACAAGCTGCTAATTAATCTGGAGTCTGACTTGTATTGCTTTTGGTAACATGTTTGTGCTTAAAGGGGAACTTTACCGCAGACATATTATAGCCTTTTTTCCCCAAAGGTTAACACAATTTCCTGAGCTGCAAAGGAAATGTCTGTGACATGTTTTGGAGGTAAATACCAAAGGGATATTGTAAAAGTATCCTTTTGACCTTGTCTTTTCAGCTTTGTTCATTTTAGCATCTTAAAGCCATTCCACCTGCCTTCATCTGAAGACATCAATGAATGGTGTATTTTTGGACTTGTGTAGGTCCTGACAAAATTACAAGGGTCTGTTATCTCAAATTTTTTGAAAAATCAATTCAGGCACCAAAACATATGTTTTCAGTGTATGTCTGTTTGTTTGTTTTCCTCTTCCATAACATATCCTTTTTAAGCATCATTCTTATAAATTAACTGGTTGAAATCATCATGTCAGCCTGAGTTTAGTTTTAGCATGTAAAAATAATGTTCCAGTTGTACAAGGGTCAGTTGTGGAGTACTCCAAGGTTCTGCTCTTGGGAAACTAATCTTCTCAAAATGTGCTGCCTTTAGAAAGCATCATTAGGAAATATAATTTCAGATTTCACCATTACATGGATGATGCTCAACTGAATCTGTTCTTGCAACCGAATGAAGCTATTGAAATGATTGGATGTGTTCAACTGATGATGTGTTGTTGCAATAGTAATGTTGTTGCATTACTATTGCAACAACACATTAGTAGGGTAAAACTAACCTGTCTTATGACGGTCTAAAAAGATGTGAAGACCTGGATGATTGTTAATTTCCTTCGTCTTAATTCAGATAAAAGGGATGTTATTCCAACTGGTCCCAAGCACCTCCAGAAGGCACTCTTGAGCTGTGCAGTTAATTTAGATCACATTTTCTTTCCTTTCATTTCCAGCCTCTAGCTCGTCTATTAGGATTTTTGGTGTCCTTTTTGATCAAGACCTGACTTGTCATAAAGTTAGCAAATCTATCATTTGCATAATATCAGGAAAATTAGGAACATCCTGACTCAAGAAGATGCAGAAAAAATAATCAATTCATTTGCAGTACATCTACTAACTAGAACATCTCACCAGTTCTAGCTAGTTCTAAAACTGAATTTAAAATATTACTTCTTACATACAAAGCTCAAATGACACCACTCCAATATTTCTAAAAGACCTCATAGTTTCATACTGTCCTAGTAGAACACTCCACTCCCTGAATGCAGATTTACTTGCTGTTCCAAGACTCTGTGGGTCTAGAAAGGGTGGCAGAGACTTTAGCCATCAGGCTCTTCTATTATTAATCAGCTTCCGGCCTCGGTCCATGAGGCAGACTACCTCTCTACATTTAAAGTTAGGCTTAAGAGTTCCTTTTTAATAGAGCTGTAACTCTAAGACCATCTCTTAATTATGCTGCTATAGACCTAGGCTGCTGGGATGACTCCCATTATACGTGAAGCATCTTCACCCTGTCTCTCTCATCTCAGTTTCAGATTATCCTGGATCATTTAATAGCATTAACAGTGTCTGTCTTCTAATTGTGTGTGTGTATGTGTGAGAGAGAGAGAGAGAGAGAGAGAAAGAGAGAGAGACTGGGTATGGCAGTGAGAGAAAGCTGCTTGCATTTTAAAACCACCTTGAGTGGTCTCTGAACTAGAAAGGTGCTATCGAAGCACATTGTTGTTGTTTTAAACATCCTAAAAAATAGAATTTTTAAGTACTCTTTGGTTATTGTGGTCATTTTAGGTTTTAATTTTGACTTCAAAGAATTACCTTTATAATCTAGGAGGAAATCTGTTAAAGGGTCTGTAATTTAAAAATATGAAACAAGACATTGCGTACTTTTCCTTACGTACTTTTATTTGTTATGCTGCAGGTACACAAGCAGCTAAGAAGTCTGGAATCCCTGCTCCTAGAGAAATCTCTTCTACCATAACAAGAGATCGCATCTCTGCTAGGGATCAACTGAGGAGCTCTTCTTCTAAGAGAATGGTTTCCAGTGCCAGCACCTCTAGCCTTTCCACCCTGGCAAAGCAGACACGTAGTTCAACCAAATCCCGCGCAGATGCAGAGGTCCAGGAAAAGGGCCTCCTGGAGAGTCAGGTCAAAGAGCTCCTGGCTGACTCCAAGGCTAAAGACTTGGAGATCAGCAATCTCAAGATGGAGTTACAGCAATGTAAAGGTAAAGCCTCCACTGCTCCTACCTTGCCCTCCTCAAACTCCATCTCACACCAAGACCCAGCAGCTGACCATGAACAGGAACAGGTGGCTGAGACCCTCGTACTGGTTGCAGAGCTTAGGGAGAAGAATGGGAAGTTTCAGAGAGAGTTGGCAGGACTCAGGGAGGAGAACCAAGCTTTAAAGGAAAAGTTGCTTTGTTTGGAAGTTTCTTCTCTGTCTAGTACAAACACAAACTCCCCTTCCAAACCATTGGTTAATGGCCTGCCCTCAGACTCAGCTACCCAACAAGACGGTCTCCCCTCTACTGCCAGCCCCCTCAAAAACTCTGTGTCCTCCAGTTCCAATGTTTCCAAGGAGTCATCATCCCCTGATTCCTCAGAGTTTGAGAAAATTCCATCACGCTCAGAGTCAGGGAGTAGTGGTGTCAGTGGGGAAGCTGTTGGAGCAGGTGCAGTAAACAACACTGAAGGTGAGGGTGTGTCAGTGCAGAGCCTAACGGAACAAATTCACAAGATGGAGGAGAACCATCACAGCACAGCAGAGGAGCTTCAGGCAACACTGCAGGAACTGGCCGACCAGCAGCAGGTTGTACAGGAGCTAACTGCTGAGAATGAGCGCATGGCTGAGGACAAACGCCTCTTACAGACCTCACTTCAACAGCAGAGAGAGCGAGTGGATGTGTTGGCCCAGAAGAATGAAACACTTGCTCTTAGACTTCAGGAGCAGGCTCAGGCTCAGGCCCAGAGGGAGGAAGAGCTGGGTAGCCAAGGGCCTCGACTGGCAGAGCTTGAGCAGAGGTATGCTGAGGTGGTGGAGAGTTCTCGCTTTGAACGGGAAAAACTAGTGGACATCCAGCAGCAGCTGACTGGCAGTCTGCGGGCACTGGAGGAGGAACACCAGGAGGCCCAGGGTCAGGTGTGCTGCCTCAGAGAGGATTTAGACAGGTTGCGGGCCCAGCTAGACAGGGAAAAAGAAAGTAGAGGTCAGGCATCACAAGATGCAGAAGAACAAAGGACAATAGCAGAGTCTCTCAGACTGGAAAATAGTAGACTGAAGGCACAGGTGGATATTGAAAGGCAAAAGGTGGGTGAGCTGAAGGCAATGCAAAGTGCCAGTGACAGCACTGAATTGCAGAATTTACTGAAGGCAGCCCATGCTGAGAGAGACAAGCTGGAGGTGAAGATGACGGAGCTGAAACAAGAACTACTTCAGGGCCAAGCGGAGACTGAGCTAGTGCAAGCCAAAATTTCCAAGGTACGTTATAATTTGAATGTATATTCAACATGACTAATTCTTCCGCATAAATCACAGGAGTAAAATCTTGACCACTGTTTCACTTCAGCAGTGGTGATTCTTCTGTGTGGATGAGTGAATTCATCTTTATATGAACTTCTACATGTTTCTCTGGTTTCACTTTGGTTTTCCCCTACAACATCACAAACACTATAGAAGCTAAGGCATGTTGTTGTTGGTTGCTGCTCCCAACTGAGGCGTGTCTCCATCAGCTTAGTGAAGTAATCTCAGCTGGGCAGTGACTGAAGTGCCAAATGTCGGGCAGTGCACCAATGCGTGAACCTCTGAGTCATACTTTCATCCTGTACGCAGGGATATAGGAATGAGGCCACTCCTTAACTTCACTCACAAACATCCTAATATATTACAGACACGTGGCATCAGCTGGACAATACTCAGCATAACCACGTCATTTTCTTTGTTTAGAATGTTTTCCTCTCAGAGATCTGCCTTCCAGTGTCATTTCTAACAGCAGTAATCATCGTGGTACACTGAACGAAGCTCCAGTACCAAAAGCAATGAAAATTTGATTGATTTATTCAAGTTTATTTCCCTCTTTGGCATCAAGCAAAATAAATTAAAAAAATAAAAATAAAAAAAATATATATATATA
>JBAMYA010102321.1:0-20267 GCA_037176975.1 Arrhamphus sclerolepis | reverse complement strand
GCAGGAGGGTCCCCCTAAGAGCCGGATTCTGCTCAAGGTTTCTTCCCATGAGGGAGTTTTTTCTTGCCACTGATGGCATTGCCATGTGCTCAGGGGTCAAGCTCTGGGTTTCTAAAGCGCTTAGAGATGACTTGTTGTAAATAGGCGCAATATACATAAATTGAAATTGAATGAATAAATGGATTTAATAATAAAGAAAATAGAGTAGTCTTTATTACATAAAGGACTGATGGAAAAAAAAACTAATTTTTTAAGAATGCATTGATAAAGTATTCTTTTCTTCATGACGGAGTAATACATAGCTTTAATTAGTATGACAGCAAGAAGAGATGTGATGCACCTAAAATCAGCCGCAAGCGCAGGACACATTCACATTCAACCAAAATACACAACCAATAACCATAAAATAAGAGTCCAGTGAAAGCAACTGAAATAGCCTCAAAGGCATATTTAGCACCATCATCAGTCCAAGCAGAAGTGAGATTGCAACATAGATTAAGGGACATCTGGGGTCACATGACATGCAAAATTCATCTCCAAAAGCTCCGCACCAAAAGTTTTATTTTAACCTAGAATAAAAAAAAAATGTGTTTATTGTCCCTTTTGTACATGAACCGTTTGTAAGACTTAAGACTTAATAGTACGTTGTTTGCTCAGCATGCTGCACGGACTGAGTGCCGTCTTCGTTTCTACGTCCTTACTCGTACATCGCTGACCTTGGACCATTTGTGTGTAGTACGTAAAGTGAAAACAACTATCAGCTGTGTGAGCTAATCCTTGGGACCGCCCCAAGGTGTGGCAGCACCGTGTGTGGTCCCCCTCCTGCAGAGATCCGGTCTGGGACCAGTCAGATCGGTCCAAAATAAAACAGTTAATGCTGCATAACCTAAAAGGTACAAGGTGTGTGAGCGTGTATGCAGGAAATTACAACACATCTACTTCACTTTATTTCTCATTTTATAGCAGCTGTCACCACTCAAGTATTTTGAGACCTAATTTGAAATTAAATTAGTCACGTAAAGGTCATTTGGCAATTGGTTGAAACATAAAAACGTGAAACGTGATGATTTCAACTTCTGATGAACTTCCAGTGAAACAACTGAAAGCTCCAGAAGAGCCAGCGCTGCTTCGTCAACACCACATTTATTCATGATAACAAGAGTAGATGGAATCCTGGTCCATTAAGTTCACAAAAAGCCTCGTCCGCAGGATTTAATGCACAAACTTGCAAACTGAAACCCAAAACCTGCTTTCCAAACTGTAGTGGTTATGGAAAACATGACATGTTTGCTCAAAACCACACATTTCTTTGTCTCTTCTGGTCCTTTCCTTTCTAAATTTTTAGACTGAACAGATGCAGAAGACGTGGTGAGATGAAATGAAGAGAAGATGAAGCAGCAGCAAGAAGAAGATACAATCTACATCAGGGTTCTTCAGCCCTGGGCCTGCATGTTTTAGACATTTCACTGCTCAAACACACCTTTGTACGTCATCGACAGACTTGTGAAGATCTTCGACAAGCTGATGGCCATCCAATCAGGTGTGACTGAGCAGAGAAACATCGAAAACCTGCAGGACGGTGGGCTGAAATACACTGATCTAAATTAATGGTCAAAATCTTTGTTCTCAAAGTTTCTGGCCAAAAAGAGCTGGACGATTCCATCTTTTTTTTATGCCAAAGAGATTACAGATTAAAGACAAACATGACCAGAAACTTGTGTAGATTTGAGCAGTCTAACAAGTGGAAAGTGGATCTCTTCTTCCAACTTCCTGCTCAAAAGTCCAGCTGGAGACTCAAAAATGCGTAGCCGCACTTTTCCAACCACACCATCAAGACGTCGCCCATCCCTGTCTCAGAGAGCTGGTCTGGCGAGAAACGATGTTAATAATTCAGAGCTGCTTCTGGAGGAGGGATCGTTAATGGCCAGCAGGCAGGTATGAGGACAAGCAAACTATGTGGTTTTCCAGTCGAGTCATTGTTTGTTTCCTGGATGAGGAGAGACAGAGGCAGGCGGGCAGGGCCGGGCCCCGTTAAAGATTAATGGCAGAATCCATCGGGGCCTGTCCTTTCCATCTCTCAGGCTAAATGAAGTGGTCTGTGTCTTCTGTTTACATAAGGGAGAGAGGCAGAGGAAGACTGCTGCACATTAATGAAGTGTTGTCCACTTGTCCTTCCTGCCACTTTGACCAGTGTCACTTTTCAACCTGATGAGGCTGCACACAGACGGGGATGCAGATGGCAACTCTCCAGTTTCACCGTCTAAAGATGCTGGAAAGGTTTTTGGTTTTGGTTTTATTTTCTGGTAGGTATCCTCATCTGTTGCATCATTCCTTGGAGAAGACAGCATCATTTTAAAAATAATGACGGCTCCTCAGTCTTGAAATTCAAAACTGAGTGACAACCTCCTCCAAGACTTCATATAAGGTGATGTGACAGACGCAGTTTTGGGAAACGCTGATCCGCTTTGTGAAGCGATTGATTTAAAGTCCCAACAGTGGCTACTCGAGTACCGCGCAGCATGACATGTAAGGTGGCAGCACTCACACTCATCTGGGGCTTCGACTTTCCGGTCTTTTCCCACGCTAGTGGCTTCTTCCAGTTATTACAGGAAAAGTAGGCAGCGATGAACGTGAAGCAGTCAGGAATAGATGTGTAGCTTCTTCAGTAGCTGTGTGATGTAGCTACGCTCTGCAACATGGCAGTCGACCACCATGGTGGTTTGAAGATAAAAAAATGAAGGAATAAAGTAAAGGTGATGCAAACAAAGCTGAATTTCACTGGTTTATTCTCTCTGTAAAGTTCCCTGATAACTGTTGCTTTAAATAGTTACTGGAGAAAAAGAGAAAAAAAGAGACAAATTCAGTTAAATTGTTACAGATAATTTGTAAATCTGTCTACATCAACTATCAGAAAATTTTCAAAAATATCGTTGGCAGGTGATTGGATGGACAACTTGATCATCACCGTACATTACGAGTGGAGCTAGTTAGTAAAACAAACTCTCGTCACCAATGCTGATGAATATCTGCTTCTTCTTCTTCTTTCACTGAACAAAACTCCAGTTCTGTTGTAACTGACACCATCGCAGGATCTAGTCTGAACTTATCAACAACTAGCAATGATGACTGATGTCACAAAGACAGTAAAACCCAGTAAAAACCCAACGGTTTCTCCAACACAAAGTTCAATGGGCAAGTTGAAGGTAGCTACAATTGATTTCCAGGTTGAAAAGAGCCATCCACCACCGTCACTCTAACACCAATCAGGGAAGATCTTTTGGACACAGAGTACAATCGCTCGAGTTAAGTTCTGAAAATATGAGAAAATCAATGCCAAGAAGCACTCAAGCTGATCTGATAACAAGAGGCAGTCCAAGTACTGGTGAAAGCTTTTACTAGTTTCATGTCATAAAAGCCCCTTTTCTACAAGTCTGGAAAGTACTGTAGCTCTATTATATTTGTTTTAGCTGTTATGCTACTAAAACTACAGTTAATAGAGAAATGCCTTAAAGGGCAAAGAGCTGAAGTCATTCTGGAGGTGGATGTTTGTCTGTGTAGTGTCCACTATACTCTGCACGTCCTTTTATTAAGTTATGACGGAGAAGCACAAACCATGAGCATTAAATGGCACATTCTGCACCAGAATACACAGACATACAAACACACTCGTTCTTCATTGTTAAATGGTAACTGTGACCTCTCTAGCAGAGCCTCTTATGTCCAAAGACCACAAATTAACCTTTAACCTCTAACCTGGAAGCCACCACAGACCATCTGTGATGCAGAATGACACATGGAATTTGAAGATGGGGCTCAAAATAACGTCTAAACTATCTTTATGTCAGCCTTTCTCAGGTTCAGTACAGCTGTTGCTTGTGCATCTGGGGGAAAAAAAGAAAAATATTCAAACACTGAGGATGAGAGATCCAGGATCTAATGGAAACAGTACTGGCGCTAATATCTACTCTGCCTAAAATGACAGTGGATCATTGGGGTCCACTTTTATTTTTTTTAAATCCCTGTTTGACAACATAATATAAATAAATAAATAAATCAGTCAAGACTCAGCACAGGAGCTGGTAATACACATATAAAATGGGAAAAGAGCAGCCACCCATAACAGACCTTGGATCACTGAGTCCATGACCCTTTCAGCGAGAAGCAAAAATAATCTGCTCAGTTTCTTGAGAAGTGAGACGACAAACACAAACTACAACAGGTGTGCACTTTGTTCATCTGATGGAAGGCACATTTTCAGGGTTTTTTTTTTTCCACTAAAAACACTTACTGAAAGCACTGAAAGAGAACATGAATGGACTTTCTGTGTCGGAGGAGGCTGTGGTGATCAAGCATGAAGGCACAAAGTTTGATGTCTTATTTATTAGAGCGGTCCCTGAGGTCTCCGACACTGCAGCACTGATGCTGACAGCAGCACAGGAGGCCGTTTCACTGACGACAGGGAACACCAGTCGTTAGCAACACTTCCCATTCTTTCCTGTTTGAGGTTTTCTGCTTTTTTTTTTTTTTTTTTTTAGGGATGACTTTTCAAGCTCGAACAAACTGGATTATGCTGTTATTTTTGATCGGGGGTGTCAAACTTGATTTCATCCTGAGCCACATCATCACCATGGTTACCGTTAAAGGGTTATTCCTGACTTTCTCAACCACAGTTTTGGCATAAAATTTCAAATTTCTAAAATTACTAACATAACATGTTTTTCAGTAAAATAAATTTTTACAGCAAATCGTATTGTAAATTTAGCTAATTTTGCAACATTGAGATGTTTTTTTTTTGTTTTTTTTTCAAAACAACCACATCGCAACAAATATCACACAGTTGTGACTTTTTAACTTAAAATTGCATTTTTTTTTTTGTTGGAAAATATCAACTTTTTGCAACATTTTTACATAAAAACCATAAGGTGTTAAATTAATTAAAAATTAATATTTCTGTAATTAAAAAACTAAAATCACAACTTCTTGTTATAAAAAAAGAAAAAGGTAAATTTGACAAAAACAACTGTTGTTAAAACCTTTTGCAAACTGCTCTCCACCTCTGTTATTCCACTTCTTGATGTCAGTGACAAAAGTCAAGCAGGTTGTTGCACTGAAATTCCCTCTAAAATGTTATAAGTACGATTGTTTTTGTTCGCTCTTGCGGGCCAGATAAGATGAACTGGATTTTGACACGCGTGTTTAAGATACTGGTGTGCAAAACAGTCCCATTTGAAAAACGTGCATTTGATGAGTGTTGATGCTCACTTGCCAGATAACGATGCAGCATTCCTGCACTAATTCAAGAGCGTCCTTTCAAGACAGTTTGATGACAGGATCCAGATACAGATCGGCGTGTCAATAATTTGAGAATTCATTGAACCGAGGGGACGTGATCAGAGTTGCTATCATCCTGGCAGCTAGTCGGGCTGCTGCATAGGGAGAGGATGTCGGTGTGTATGAGTGTCGTGTTTGGGCATACAATCCAAATGTATCCACTTTGTTGTCATGTAATTGTCCAAAAAGCCCTTTTTCTCAAAGCTGTCCGTATATTTTCATATTCTTTCAACTTCACATACAACTCTTGTAGTGTATTTACTGTACCGTTGAAGTTTAAATTAAAATTTTCAGCATTGTGACAAGACTATATACCATTTTTGGAAAGTATTAAGTCTTGCATCTTGTGTCCTAAGATACATTAAAACCTGACACCTGACAGCCCAACATTTCCACCCCCTCGCTGGAGCAATTTCCCTTTAAATGCATCCATCCTGTACGGTTCAAACCCACATTATACGTCATTTACATCGCTTCATTTGTCTCCATTTCTGCAGTAACAGATAAAAACATTTAAAGTTATCAGGTACTGTATCTTAGTCCTTTCACTGAATGCTTCAAGTTGAGTTGGCCATATGTCTAGTTTACATGGAACATGGAGAATTGGGCAAGACAGGGGTCGGCAACCTGCGGCTCTGGAGCCGCATGTTGCGGCTCTGCATGGCTTGGGAAAATAAATTATAAGTGTCCGATTGAAGCGTATGTTATTTGTCTCAAAAATGTGTATCATGTCTTCTTATTAAGTCCAAGTTTTTAACTTCTTTCTTCAGACTGTGCAATTTCGGTGATCAGCATTCGCCTTCTTCAGAGACGTTTGACAGCACTTGACGTGTCAGCAGGCGGATCTGACAGCCGGCATGCAAGTAAAGCCCAGCGACACCACAACTGCACAATATCTGAACAAAGTATTTTGGCCTGCACTTATACAGCACTTTACAACTGTATCTCTACAGCGCCAAAGTGCTTTACACTTTAAGCATTCACCCATTCACACACACACCGGCGCTGGCCAGACAACCAGGAGCAATCAGGGATTCAGTGTCTTGCCCAAGGACACTTCGGTGTACCCAGGATTTTATTTGTGTTTGGTCGTTTGTTTAATTGTAGTCATAAATTGTGAGATTATTGTGATCTCAAAATAGTCAATATTCTTCAACATGAAGAAATATGCATTTGGAGTCCTGTCGATCTTCAGATCCACATATGCATGTGAGCAGCTTCTCCACCATGAACTACGTTAAAAACCGCTCACGCCTCGCAGACGCCAGCTTACAGTCCTGCGTGAAGATGAAAGTGACTTACAGCCCTGATTTGCAGACGCTGTACGCAGAGGTTCAGGAGCAGAAGTCCCATTAACCAGGTAAAATAAGTAATCAGGCAGTTATTTTGCACATATTTATTTTCATTCTTCAGTGAAATAGTGCTCTTTGTTCCATTGTATTTTTAAATTCAGGTCAAGGCTCCGCTGCACGCTCCGAAAGCCCCAAGGATGACGGCTCACGGCATTTTTGTTTGCTAGATGGATAATTTAAGTTCAGCTTTTTTAATTCTTTTTTTTTTTTTGTAAGAGTTCAAAATGTGTTTATCTAATAAATAAAATTAAATTTTCTGTCAAAAAGTGATTGCGGCTCCCAGTGTTGTCTTTGCCGTGGAAACCGGGTTGAAATGGCTCTTTGAGTGTTAAAGGCTGCCGACCCCTGGGCCCAGAGGACGGGGTACACTGCAGCACACACATGAACCTATTTGCACGTACGTTTATCAACCAATAAACTACAGCAATAGCAAAATCAGCGTGAGTAATATTAGACCTCCTGCACATCCTAAACTGCCACGTCCCACTTAAACCAACAGCAATTTCTGCAATCCAATTCCATCAAAGCGGCTACGGTTGGAGTATCCCAAAAATATACAGCATGATTTATTCAAACACGGCAGATAACCAAGGCTTTACTGGGTGTTTAAGTAGTTTCAAAAACCCAGTTTTACTGATCCTGATCAGTGTTGCCTGAAATGGAATTGTTGATGCTCGTTTCTGAACTTATAAAGAGTAGATCTGAGAGGGATGTTTAATCAGCTTCCTTGGTATTCAACAGGAATATCCTGGCAATGAGACGGAGAGAAATCCTGGAGATGTGATGGAGAGACGCATCGAAAGAGTTTCTGCAGATAATGCAAGGGAGATGAAGTGAGTGATGAGCCAGAAACACAGTAAAAGTAGACAGGGAGCTCAAAGAGAATAAGAGAGAGGCAGATAGCGAGACAGGCGAAGACGCATTACACAGAGGAACAGTGAGCAATGACAAAGCTCGCTCAAAGCACGACAAAAGACACTTGGAGTGTCTCAACTCAAACCTTGTGGGGAATATGAAATCCTCAGCTATTTAAGACTTTTGCTTTTGTTGTCAGAGAAAGCCAGAGGCAAAAAGACTGAGCTTTTCCACTGCCCTTCAGTTATCAACCAATCCCATCAGAAGGACTGACAACTACTTTATTCATTGGACCACCTAATCAAGCTTTCTCTTTCTACCAGTTACACACAACAGGCAACAGGTGCTAGCAGTTTTGGGGGTGAAAATGATTCATCCAAGGATCAGAATCAGAATTGATCAGAGGTTGATTTGCTGCCCGTCTTCGCTGTGTCGATGTTGTGCTGAAGATCAATCAATCAAAACTTTATTTATATAGCACTTTTCATACAAAAAAATGCAACACAAGGTGCTTTACAAATTTAAAAGCAATGTCCCACTACCCCCACCCCCCATACACCTTATCACCACACACACACAAAGAAACCAAGTGAGGAAACACTATCACAGGAGTCATCTGGTCGAGGCCTTTAAAGTTGGGAGTCAGTCAGCATATTTTTTCAGGTTCAGACTTTTGGGCCCTGGTGTGGCGTAAGGGGGCGGGACATTGCGACTGACAAGGCTGGGAAGCGTTCTGGATCACGTTGCCTTGAGGGAACGTTGGTATCGTGAGTTGCTCCAGCAACTCACTGGCTTCTGGCTCCAGTACCAGTGTCAATTCAAAAAAGGAGCTGGCATTTCAAACTTACATGCTCAAAGTTCCCTCCACTCTAAATAATATAATTATTTATTTATTTATTTATTTTTAAGCCCCTTAAATGTTATGAGACATGCATTTATCACGTTAATGGAAGGTGAGCACAAACTTTCTTTTTTCCCCCCTGAAGACAGAGAAATGTGGTAGCACTCATTTAGATAAATATCCATTACTGTATTTGACACGACGCCGGAACCTCAACGGTACAGATCGATTATGAGACAATAATGAGGAAGTTGTAGTTCTAATACAGACTGACGGATCCTGACAGAACTGACTTCTCTCTTCTGGTAATGTCAAAACAAAGAGCAAGAGGAGGATAAGTTGTCTTCTGGAGAAGAACAGGATATACAATATATCAACGCAAATGTGTGATCCACTTAAGTTGACGAGTTAAAAAAGGTGGTGGGTGCGTCTGTGCATGATGTTCCAACGTCTACACAGAGGTAATAAAGAGCGTTGTTAGCGAGTGTAGTCCCACAGCAGTTCTGCTTTCAACTGTGCTATGATTGTAATTTATAAGCTCAGCTGATGTTTTTGTGCTCAAACATCTTCACTTCCACATTTAAAGGTATTTCCCAAGATTTAGAGAGCTGGACAAAAATAACCTTGAAAAAGGACACAAACCATCTTAATAGTTTTGCACTGAAACAAGTAAAAAATAAAAAAAAATTTAAAAATTTTTTAAAAAAAATCACAAATTCAGGACAAAAAGCTGAAATTATACAAAATATGCCTGTTATATTTTGTATAATTTAACAGGCATATACAAAATGTGACTGTAGTAAATTTATGGCAAAATGTTAGAAGAAAAAAAAAAGTTTTTTTGCATGTTATCAAGTCAGACTATTCTGACATTTGTGATTGTGCCCTGAAACGTCTTAGTTGTTTTAAAAATTAAAGAGTCGATCTTGCAATTTTAAAACAAAATTTGCTTTTTTAAATCAAAAGTCAGCCGTTTTCTTAAATCTGTGATTTTACAAGAAAACAAATTGTGATTTTAATAGAAAAGGTTGCGATTTTGTGAAATTTGAGATCCATAACAAAAACTCGATTGTGCGATTAAGAAATTTCTCATTTTACAACAAAATTTGCTTTTGAAATGATCAATTATATGAGAAAAAAAAATGTGTTTTTAGTCCAAAAGCTTTAATTTCACAAATTGTCAAATTCGACATTTATTGATTAAAAATGAACTTTTCCCCCTTCGTTTATTTTTTATTTTATTTTTATTTTTTAAACACCAGAGTCCAGGAACTAGCGAGAAATCTGGTGATCCGCATGGCCAGATGAGGAAGTAAAGAATAACCGGCTCAGGGTGAAACAGCAAAAACAAATGTGTAAAATGTAATTCTCATATTCAACCAAATAAACTTAAATGAGAACATTCTTCCTCAAATGTTGGACGTGCTTGAAGGTTAACTTTGTAACTCAGGAAAGCAATCCACTTCAAGCGAGAACGCTGATCTCAGCTGGCGGGGACTGGATTATTAAATGCACAGAGAAAACAAGCTTTTTGAAGACAAAGCAAGTACTCCTTTACCTAATTTATGGGGTTTATGGTTTTTTGTTTTGTTTTGTTTAAAAAGGAACACATTCCCAAAACGTTGGAATGTCCTTTCACTTGAATGTTTAAAAGAAGACACAGTAAGTAAACAACACTCAGAACAGATTCAAATCTGCCAGAAAGTTCAATTTTCCTGACGGAAGCAAAAAATAGGAAGTTTGGAGTTATTTTGTGTCCTGAACTTCTGAGGTTTTGCTATACAATTTGAATCATAAAACATTTACTTTGTTATCTTGCAAACTAAGCAGAAATACTTCACTATGGACATCTTCACCTCTGAAACGAAGTGCAGCTATTTTATTGCACAATGAGCAGCTGTCACAAATAATCACTGAGCGATTCATGGCTGAAAGAACCCAGACGTAATCTAAACCGCCACATCTATAAAGTAGTGACAGCCGTACTCAAAGCAGGCAGCAAATGACTTTTCTCCGTTTGTGAGCTTCTATCAAACGTACAGTAACTATCAGAGTCTTCATGGTGCGTTGACCAGATGCCTGAACAATGAGGTGACTGGTGTGGAGGTCCAGCTGGTCACAGAGCTTGCTATGGGATGCACCATTAGCCAAGATGAGGCTCCCTGTGGAGCTGCAGCTTTAGAGCAAAAATAACAGGTAAAGCTGGCTAAACTAGCCCTCTGAGAGGAATGGAGCTAAAGATAACGGTGACAACACACACACATACACACACTGAGGTAGAGTTGTCAGATTGAAGGCCATTATTCTGACTGACTCCAACGGTAATAGGTGCTACTGAGAAGAAGAGCGCATCTCTATAAACAAGTCTAGGGAGGAAAAAAAATAAAAATGTGACTCCTCACATCTTACTCTGACTTTCTCTGCTTCTTGCAGCAGTGATCCACATTTGCAGGAGATGGACGGTGCTTCTGTCAATGAAACGTAGAGCTTGCAGGAAGCTGAAGACTCAAAAACTGCTAAGGTGCTTCAGAGTTAAACTCTTTTAATTCACAAGGAAGGCAGCTCTGATTTATAGCTCACGATAATTAAAATGAGGCAATCTCTTGCACAGTCAGTCAAGCGCAAACTAGAACATAAAAAAAACATGTGTGCGGGCAATATTTCTGTGGATTGGCGTTCAAAAATGGCGCCGCTCTGCAACAAGATGCCACCAGCAGCTGTCGGTTTCCACTGCAGTTCTACGTTGTTTTTCCTCAACTAACAGGAAAACCTCTTTTTTCTCTGTCATATAAAGCTGTTTTTTTTGTTTTGTTTTTTTCGAAACTGACATTTTTCCCTTACATGTGTTTTCCATTCGCCATTCCAATTTGAGCAAATTTCAGCGGTAAATGGAAACACGCCACCTGACCTGCTGTAATGCTGCACCATGCAAAGCAGTTGGTTCCAAATCCCTTTCCTGTAATACTTGAGATATTCCAGTAAATGTCTAACGACTTTGTACATATGCAAATTGAATTATGTCCATGTCTTGAGATTTTCTACTGTGCTTTTTTTCTAAAGAAAATATACACATTTGGAATATTTTTTTGTCATTCGGCTCTGTGCTGAAAAATAACGTGAATAGTGAGGAAAAAGCTGCAGAAACACTCCAGACTCCAACATCTGGCTATTTTACATTCACATAACAAAGCTGCAAGAGTAAAGCAACAATATCCTGGGTGTTTCAGTTTGGTTGCTCTCAGGTTGTATTACTGCTACTCTGTTTGTTCGCTAGTCTGGAGGAGGTGGAGGACTACAGGTACCTGGGTGTCATGACTGATAACAGACTGGAAATCTAACACCGAGTCTGTGTACAGGAAAGGAATGAGCAGACTCTACTTCCTGAGGAAACTCTGGATGCAACAAGATGTTGGGGATCTTTTATCAGTCTGTTGTCTCCAGCAGCATCTTCTTTGCGGCTGTTTGTTGGGGGAGCAGCATCAGAACCAGAGACACCCGCAGACTGGACGGCGCTCTGTGATTGCTCTCAGGCTGGAGACCTTTGAGACTGTGGTGGACGAGAGGACCCGGAAGAGACCGTCATCCATCATGGACGACCCGGACCACCCCCTCCACCCCACCCTGGACAGACAGTTGCAGCTTCGCTGTCGAACAGACGGATACAGGAAATCTTTCCTGCCACATGCCGTCACGCTGTACAGTAACTCCCAATAATCATTACTGGCACTGGTCACCAACACACAGCTGAATTCTCACTAGAACATGGCAACATTTGCACATTAATTATAATTTATAATTTCTGCTGCACACTTGCCATTAATGTATGTATATGTAAATATGCAGAGACATTTTTCGGTAATACTTTTTCTACTTCACATGTTTAGGTTTTATGTTGAGCTGTCACTCTCTGTTTTCTCTATGTCATTGCTGCTGCTGCCCATTATGTCCCAGTCCTGGGATCAATAAAGTACATTCTATCTTATCTTAGCTCATACTTAATTTTATAGTGGAAGCTGGGGGAGTTGGCAACACAACTGCACTTCTCAACCAGACAGGAGTACTAAAGAGCACAATCTTACAAAATCTTGCAAAATGATGCTTTAACAATTGTTTTGCGTGATGTGGTACTCTTACTGTGAAGCAGGGTCTCAGCACGTTGGATAGTTACCTGCTGGCTTTGAGTTTTTGCCCATTTTGTCTGTTGAGTAAGTTCACCTGTTACCTGACACCATCAGCTCAGCTGGTACCAACCTCCAAAAACCACATTTATTGTAATCTCTGGAGATTGAAAGCATTCCTCTCCCTCTACCACACTTCTAACTTTCTGTCTTCCAGTCTACTGAGTTATAACTTTATCCCGCAGCTGTATACGTTCCCTTATAACCATTTGAGTATTACTGAAACTTTTTGGCTTCAGAAGTTCTTTTTCTAACTGTCTTCTGAGGGCAGGATTTATCTGCCAAAGCACATCAGACCTCAAAACTCCCTCTGCCGTCACATCCTCGGCTCTCCTCTGATAACAGCTGACACCTGCCGTTGCCATCCTCCTCATTCGTCTTTGATCATTCCGTAGATCACTGATAACTCTCTTGTTCGTAAACCCGTGGAGCGTACCACCCCTTTGCATAACTGAGATCCTTATCTTTGAGACCAACTCTTCCCGAACCTCAACAGGTGAATTAAGTTTCTACAAAGACATTGCCATCTGTCCCACCTGAACGCGTCTATTTTTGGTGTAATTAGATTTTGTGCGCAGGTGATGAACATCTCATTATATGGTTGTGTGCACGTCTGCAGTGATCTGACAGCAGGCTGCACCTCCAGATGAAGAACCCCTAAGGGAAACTGTACACCCTCAAAAAGCAAGAGAGCCCTCTTTCATTTCCACTCCATCTTTCTAAACCAGCTCTCTTGCACCGTCCCGCCCAGCTGGATGGAACCGAGGCTCCCACGGTTCTGTCATATCCAAACCAAGAGATCAAATGTGATGAGGAGTGGAGGAGAAAAGGGACACGAGAAATAAAAACAAGGATTGAAGCAGAAAGCATGTGGATCAAGTTTATTCTGCACTGCGAAAGGTCTGCGTTGCTCCTTGAAGAGGAAAGTACGTTTTTAAAATAGCTGAAATATATGTCAAAACAGGTGATAATGAAGACATAAAGTGAGATTTCACGCAAGTTGTTTTGTGGCTGATTGATGAAGGCGCATAAATCAGGAAAAAGTTCACTGACGCATGTAATCATACAAATATGGCTTGAAGCCTTTAGAGGCTTACATTACGAGGTTGTTCTTCTGCCAGCTGGGAAATTAGTCATGACTGTGCCCTTAATTTTAATTATAAGATAAAGCTGAGTCACTCACCAGGAAGAGACTAGTGTCTAAGTGACTTATTGAATTGCTAGCCGTTGTTTCCGTTACATTTTGTGGGACAAAGCTTCAATGTTTCAAAATGCTGATAAAATTCAATGGTTGCCTCCATGAAGTCACATCACACAATAAAGTTAAAGTTGTGTTTTTCTCCTCTTGCCACATGTCTTTTCAAGAATAGCATCCACAACACCCTTAAACTCATTTCTATCTCTGTAATGTCTCCAGCCATTATTTATACTTAAAGCAACACAACAGAACTTGAACATGGAGTCGACCAACTTCTGGCAGGCATTCCAGTCCAGGACCACTGGAGTTTCTTAGAAACAGCATTTTTCATGTTTTCTGTTGGATCAAAGTCCAGGTTTGGTCCGGCTGCTCCTTAATGGTAATCTGGTTGGTCTGGAACCAAGACGCTGCTGCTTACTGGTATGTTTGTGGTCTTTGTCTTGCTGAAATTTCAAGAACATTTCCTCTTCAGCATGAGACAACAAGAGATCTTCAAGTATTTTGATGCATTCAAACTCATCCGAGGTCCCAGGTATGTGAGGAATAGACTTGACACCACAGTATGAGACAAACGCCCATATCATGATGCTTGCTCTACCATGCTTCACTGTCTTCAGTATTCTGAGACTTGAATCCAGTGTTTGGGGGTCGTCAGGTAAACTGCCTGTGGCTCCTAGACCCCAAAACAACCACCTTGCTTTCTTCAGTCGCTTGCAACCTCTTCAGCACATTTTTGTTCTTTTCAATAAGATTTTGTGGGGGCTTCATGCTGATATCTTGTCTTCACATAGACGCTGTAAGTGTTCCAGTACTCTCAGGTAGATCTTCTTTGACCACCATGCTGATCATTGGCTGAGTCTTTACCAGTTTGTCTGTTCTTCCATCCATTTGAACTGCAGTTTTCCCATTTTCTTCCATGTCCTTCTGGGTTTGCTTTCCATTTTAAAGCATCTTAGATCATTTTATCTGACCAGCCTCATTTTCTGCACTTCTTTATATGTTTTCTCCTCTGCAATTGACTTCCTAATGAAAGTCCTACCACTGAGCGCACAACGACCTCACTAACTGAACTATGCTGCTATTGACATGTTCTGTAAACTAATAACATATATGATACAAGCTTTCATTTGGAATAGAATGTGCAGTGTTCTACAAGCATTTGCATGTTTGGAAATAAAAGCTATGACAAAGACTTTGAGCTTTACTCTTTTTTTTTTTAAACATACTGCTATAATTTTGAAGACAACTGTAAGTATTTGATTAAAATGCCTCTGGTGACTTCAACCCTACTTCAGAAAGATTGGCAGACTTTTCGCTTTGGAAGTTCTTCTTATTCTTCCCAGCAGAAGAAAGTAGTTTGGATGGCGGGAGCCCGTGCACAGACATTTTCAATTCTCAGGCTCACTCCAGAACTTTCTCAGAATTTTCTGCAAGCATCTGCTGGGTTTTCTTTTCTTTTTTTTTGGAAAAAAAAAGAAAAGTTTTAAGTTCATTTTTTCTTGTTTTTGAAAACCTGAAGGTTTTGGTAAATACAAAAAGAAATGATGTTAAATTACTCTGAGATGTTGCAAAATCATACCTGGCGACTGCACATCAAAGCAGGTGGTGAATGTGGATGGAGATTTGAAACAACAGAGAAAAACAGAAGAGAAATGGAGATGGGGAGAGTGTATGTGATTACCTACTGTTCAAAAGCTCAGAAAAAAAAGGAGTATTGGATAAGGGGGGGGGAAAAAAAGAATAAAACTGATCGAAGCTGGTAATAAAGGTTTGCACTAGATAGTGCAGATGGAAAAGAGAAGAATAACAGCTGTTGTAACAAGGTGACTGGTGACTAACACTGAGCTGTTCACACATGTGCAAACAAAAACACACACCTACAGCATTTATCCGCCACATCCATTCACACGACACAAGCGTATAGTGAAAACATACGGGCAGAACACATGCCTACACACACACACACACACAGACACACACACACACACACTCAGACCTGCCTGTCCTCAATCCCAGCTCCACAGCAGCTCCTGCTGGTCACTCGTTCTCAACCTCAACTGATCCTGCTGCTCTCAGAGACTGGAGCTGCTCACTTTCATCCATCTTGCCAGCATCAAAAAACACAATTTGCACAAGCTCAAAGACCCACACAGAAAAATTTCATGCATGCTACAAACCTGCAAACAATACATGCACACGGAAGCAGATATGCCACGAAAGCCGCACTGCCATGTTCCTGTGAACATTATGTATGCACACCAGAACATGCGTTCAGGTACAGAGTCTGAGGTGATTTATGAGTATATGACTCAGGTTTGCATGATTTATCCTTCCAAAGCTGTGCCGTGCACCTGAGGGACTCAACCCTCCACTACACGCCCTGCACGGAGGCTTGTTAGTCGGAGAGAGAGCAGTGGAGAAAAGTGTGTGTGCTTGCAGTGTAACCTTGTGTTGTGTCTGGGTGCAGCATATGTGTTTGCACATTTTTTATTACATTTGTTCCAAATTACTTGTTTTGTCAGAAGATATTGCTCATTGCTGTGTGCAAGTGTGTTAAGTAACATGCTACCTGCATAATATGGCATCAATATTCCTGTATAGTTTTGTAAATGTGTGTGTGTGTGTGTGTACAGCTGCTGTCGAAACGGCTGTGTAACAACATCCCCAGTGAGCTGTGTGAAGCCTCCATCCCACCTTGAAAGATAACCTGGCCTCTCGGCAGCCTAATGGCTGACGACACACAGAAGTATCGCAAACGTGCACGGAGGTGACCTGCGCTACGAGCACGAAACTCAGGCGCCTGAATCAAGTTTACATGAACATTTCATTTCAATTTAAGCCAATAACCAACAGATTTTTGGTCAATTACTAAGAATATGTAAAGAAATAAACACACACCTTTCCTTTTATGTTAAAGGAAAAAAGGTCAGAAGGTTCTACTTTAAGATAGTGCTTCATATATACGCATTTATTCATCCAAAATTCTGTTTAATTTTATTTTCATGCAAGTGCATGTATCATTCTACATGAGCTATAGATACTTCATTTCTAACAGTCTTTGACTTTCGTTGCGCTGCAGTGTTTCATGTTTAAAGTCTTTTCAGGAAATTTTTCAGTGACGCTGAAATTGGTATATTAATTGTTATTTTCACTGCAATAGCCATGTACTGGTGAGTAAGGTCTTTAAAAAACAAACAAACAGACAAATAAAAGCTTGATTACCTGCTGATTTGACATATTTGGGAGGTATTTTGATGAACTTTGCTCTCCAAAATTGAAATGGTAATTCAAGTGGGTGAGCAAAGGAAGACCGAGAGCAGAAAATATAAAAGATGACAGCCCAAACACCACTGGACCCATCTGGTGTTATTATGATGACAGCCTCAGTTAGCTCTATTTTCTAAAGACTAAGCTGTCGTTGTCTCCTCTTGCTTCATGATATGATGATAAAGTCAGGAGTCGTCTCTCCAAGTCACGCCGATGGGTTCTGATGTGAAATTTTGTTGTGTTGCCTCAAATAGCGGGCATAAAATCTGACTACATGGTTCATAAAAACTCGTAAAACATTTAAGTCCTCCTTTTTAGCATCTTTGGTAGATCAAAAAAGTCCCGACATGGTGAGTTTTATTTGTAGTGACACATGTAAACTGATCTTTTTTCTAATATTTCTGCAGACAGAAGCAAGAAATAAATGACTTATCTTCAGTTACAAAATGTGAATTCATATTCCCATTAAAATGGGATTAATTTTCAAATTAAGATCTAAAGAAATGTTAATTTTCAATCGTCCATTTGAAGAACTGCATTTCTTTTTCTTCCACATCGGTTTCATTACGTCACTTTGTGTGGAGCATTAAAGATTTAAGGGGGATTCATGTTAGCAGGCACAACGTCTGCGTTGCTCTTTCCCACATATGGTAAAAGATGTTGGGTATTTAGGCACAGCAGGTGGGCTTGTGTGCAGCTGGTTTAAAGTAATCTGTACCCTATAAATAAAAAAAATAAAAAAAAGTAGGAAATATGAAGACAAGCAATAAAAAATAAATAAAACATGGGCTCAAACTACAGTCTACAGATGCACTGGGAAATCTAAATGAGTTTATCACTTTAAATCAGATTTTTGGTTCCAGCCTTACCTTTACCATATTAAAACAGTTTCTGAAAAGGTCCAACCATTGCATGACCAAAGGTAAGTCAGACGCACTTCAGGCTGCTCCACATATTTTGGACACTGCCCTCTAGTGGCAGAAAATACCACAAGATCATCCACAAGTGGGGGGACGCAATTATCATGTCAGCGTATGGAGATGAATTTCCTTTCAGCAGCAGAGACGTTGCCAAACCGAAGATTGACACACGTACATGAAACGTATACATCTTCAACTCAACTTTGAATATTCCAGTGATTTTAAAACAAAGCCAATGACAAAGGACACTTTAAAAAAAAAAAAAACAGACTACAAACATACCTTGCTGACAAAACATTCTTTATAAAACAGCAATTTTAATAAGACGAATGCAAGCAGAGATGATTTGACAAGCAGGTCCACAGAGAGTGTGGTCTGCTGACAGAGGTGAGGCCTGAACACTGACCCAGACAGCATGCAGCACGTGTCGGTGTTAAGGTTCAGCTCACTAACTCTCCAGGTGGCTCCCTGGCTTTTGCCTTCTCCTTTTTAATTGGTTGATTTGCAATCCAGCTGACAATTGCTTTGATTTTTGATGTATGCTCACAGCTGACACACACACAGCTGCAATCATAAACACACACACATGAATAATACTTTCATGGCTCACTGCTATACTGAAAAAAATACGCACGCAAAAAGCAATGCAGCCCTCGTTTCCCTTTGCAGCCACAGCACCTCCAACCTGCTCTCATTAATACCCACTCAACTGACAGCTCACTGTTGCCATGGAGACTCCCAACCTGTTGCCAAAGAGAGCTGGTAGTTTCAGAGACTTGTGAATGCAGCTTTTTTTTTTTCGTTTTTCCATCCCCCCCTACTTTGCAGTGTGTCAGGGAGCTGCCAGTCCTGCTGCAGGCACACACAATTACCCACTCTGGACCAGAGAGCACTTTCATTCATTTCAGTGCAGTACAGTCACGCTCACTTCAGTGCAAAGCGCGTTCTCTCAGTTATAAAGGACATCGAATCCTCCACAGCAGTAAAATAGGCCTCCTTCATTAAACAACACTCTATTCCAGTTCCTCCACTCATTTCATACTCATCTGTTCCACGTTATTCATTCTGGGAAGATCAGATGAGACGAACCTGAGGAAATTGCTTTGCTTAATTCATCATTCCAAGCAGCTCTATTCTTATTAAACCACTTCACATTCTATTCTCAGTCCGCTATTCTTCTTTGTCTTACCACCCTGTTTTATAATCTCAGCAAAGGTTTCATGCACTCCTGTAAAAGCTCTCTGGGGTAACTTGATAATTAATTCCTTTCGGTACCGTAAGAAACTGTTAGAACGAGTTTGGAAAGTACACAAATGCTGCAAAGCCATTAAATATGCATGAAATGCTTCAAATGAGCATGACACGAGCCTTTTCATTTTACTTTTGCTCGTATTTTATTCTTTTATTTTATTCAAAGTGCAGCCTCGCTGTGGTACAAGGCAGCCGGAACAGTGCAGGTTCTCGAAACGAACGCAGGCGTTTCCCTCGCTTTAATGTACTGCAGAATTACTCTTTACCTTCCTTGGTTTTTTTTGTTTTTTTCCCCCGTATGGTGAAATTAAGATTTCCCGTTCATCATTTCATCCATAAACACAACTGAGCCGGCACTGTACACGGCCCAGCAGCAGCATTAAAATGATTGAATCATTGACTCTGTTGGGTTGAGTCAAACGATCTCAGAAGCCCTGAAACCATCCGGGTACAAATATTACAAGTTTTCAGGTTGACTTTCGAGTCAAGAACCACAAGAATCGCAAGGCCATGTAAGTCACATTCCACCCACGCAGATCATATAGTCTGCTCAGCCCAGTAACCTGTACTGTGTGGGTGTTTAAAAACTGTCTGTTTGAAATTTTTACTCAAACTAAACCTCAATGAACGGAAGCGACATGTTCAAAGAAGTAAAACCATAGGTTTATGAGTGGTCTGACCTTTTGCGCACACTTATAATAATAATAATGATAGATTTTATTTGAAAAAGCGCCTTTCAAAGCACTCAAGGACACTGTACATAATGCAATATTAAAATAGCATAAAACACACAATCTACAAAAGGCAATCCATAGTGAAATGGCAAAAGGAACCTGTTATGATAAGTAAGCTAGTTTGAACAGATGAGTTTTGATTTAAAGAGTCTGTGATGTTCCTTAAGTCGGGAGGTAATGAACTCCACAGCCGAGGAGCAGAGCAGCTGAAAGTCCTGCTCCCCATGGTGGCAAGACGGAAAGAAGGGACAGAAGGAGAGAGAGAGGAAGATCTGAGGCAGCGAGATGGAGTGATGGTGTGAACCAGGTCAGACAGATATGGTGGGGAAAGATGGTGAAT
>JBAMYA010102300.1:0-20268 GCA_037176975.1 Arrhamphus sclerolepis | reverse complement strand
AACATGGGGTGTTCACACACAATTCTGCGTGTGTTGGGAGGAGAATATGTAAATATATTAATTTAGCTCCAGCAAAGAGATTTATCAAACCTGAACACAATTTTGCTCATAGAAATTGCGTCTAAATTGAACACGTTTCACAAGCAGAGAATCATTATTCACCCTCATGAAGATTTTTGGGATGAATGAGGAAACAATCATTAAAACATATCGCTGATCCAGAATTGCCTTCTTGGAACTGTTGGAGGAACTCGGAGTGGATTTGGAGCCAGCCATGAGAAGGAGTCACGCAATACCTGAAATGACAAAACTCCTTTCTAATTTACACTTTTTTTTTCTTTTGTTTTTTTTACATATGGATCTTTCCAGCGTATGGTAGCTGTTACAGCTGGGAGCTCCCAATTCTGTTTTTCAGATGTGCTGTCTGAAGTCTCTAACATCATGTGGGGCCGGATGACCAGGGTGATTAGGTTTCCATGCACTTGGTAGTCGTTGAATGACATCAAATAAGGCTTTTCTTTTTTTTTTTTTTTTTTTCTTTTTTTTTCAGTCACAGCATTTGTCAGAATGATAGGAGCTCGAACGTGCGGCACGTTTGTGATGCCAAAAGCATCATTACCAACTTTGTGGCAAAATGTCCCGGGTCAGTGCATGATTCTTTTATTCTGAAAAACAGTTTTCTGTTTTCCAAGTTGCGAGATTGGAGATGGCTTGCATGCAGGTGGGTCAATTTGAAATCCTTTGTGAAACAATCTATTACATTATTACATTAGAAACAAGAGCACGTGTTATATTCTTTCATGTTTTTTGAGAAAAATAAAAACATGAGAACCACATGCCGGAGACATAAGATACGAGGCCCGCATAAGGAATATTGAGGAGCGCGCCGTTGGAATCCTGAAGAGCAGGTTCTGTTGTTGAATCATACTGGTGGAGCACTGGTGTACAGGCAGAACCCTCATTTAAATAAGGTGTCTCCAGCACATTTGCACCGGCCACTATTTGCACAGTCACCCTTAGTAAATGACACGCAAACCGTAGTTCCACCTCTCATGCAAAATTCTGGATTGCACGTGTAAATGACTACATTCAATCTGGGATGTTTATAAATCTGGCCCACTGGGGCACAAACCAGTCAACGAGAGAATGTTGTTGAGAGACGCCCGCTGGTTTTCTTTAGGTAGAATTTAAGAATAACTGGTTTGCTCAAACACTCAGCCAATATCTTCATAAAACATAAGACCTGTAGTCTGGATGGGAAACATCCAGATTACAAGGTCTCAGCTCTGTCGTCATGGCGTTAAGGCTTTTCAGAGACTCTCTACATCTAGATTTCCAGACTATAAAAAAAGATACTCAGATGTAAAATCAATAATTCTAAAACTGAACTGAAAGTAAAATGTTCCACAAATGTTCTGCTGCATCAGTGTTGATGATGGTTAAACAGTGAGCCCATAAGTATCTCACTGTTCTACTGAATGGAGCTTTAAAGGAAGCTGAACAGATTTACTTAATTAGGTATAATAGGATAATTTCTCTTTTCAAAGGTTTCCTCTCTGAGGAGATGAGGTGGAATTATTATATGAGGTTTGGGTGAAGTCCTCAGTCAGGGGCAGCAGAGAGAGAAATCCAACTAGAGATAAAGCACTTTGGTTTGGAATTCTGTCTTTTTAATTAAATCGGCCATGTCTGAGATTCATAACAAAATGAAGTGCAAAGAAAATCTACCCGAAACACAGCGAGCTCTGATGACTTTAGTGGAGGACAGGCCTCCTGCCTCCATAGACGCAACTCTGTTGAGAGAAGCAGCTGCCCCATACCAGCTGTGAGGTAATGGAGCACACAAAATGCAGTCTGGTGAAAATTAAAAATATATTTAATCTTAGTGGTAGTCTCTAAAGAGTCATTATCATTCAACCCGGGGAGCATGATTATCATAAAAATCTGTAGATGTTGAAAACAAGAACATTAATGATCATTTTCATTCAGTTTGTGTGTAAAGTTGTGACCATCGCTCCGCCTGGAGCTCTAAGAACACTGACCGCCTAACGCAACATACTTTATCTTTTGCAGACTTTTTGAATAATATTTGCTTTCTAATTTCCACATCACCTAGCCGAGACATGTAGATGTACCAGTAACACATTTGAATTAGCTCAGCAGGCCTGTCTAGCTACCCTCCTTTGGAAGTCATTAATTGTGCCCAAAAGTCTTGGGAAGCCAATCAGATCAAGCTATCGTCTCAGAAAGTGTCTCAGAAAGCGTCTCAGAAAGTGTCTCAGAAAGCGTCCCTGAGAGAGGTCTTAACATGATGACAACAGAGCTGAACATCTCTAGATGGTAAACAGCGGTCGTTTGAACCGGCTTCTGCCATCAACAGTCAATAAAAGTCTTGGACTTCTATGACAACTGCTTATGTCGGATTCCTGCTGTAGGATTTCTACAGTCTTGTGAGATTAATTTAAGTTGCATTGCACAATATGAAATCAGTAAATAACTGATTTCCAGCATGTTACACTGTGAACATGCGTTGAACCACGGCTACGTCAGAAATAAATCTGAGTGTGCTTCAGGCTCTAAATGCAGGTATTGCATTATTAGCAGGTTGCTGCTAACGTGCTAATGCACCAATGACTCTAAATTTAGCCTTGCCGTAGTGATGTTTGTGTGCCTTCAAAAGAAAATAAATAAAATCAAGAAAAAGAAGTGATGTTGTTGCTAGGCTGCTGTGCTGTGTAGACATGCTGATGTGTACATGATTTCATGGTGCGTTCCTATTGGTTGGTTAGCTGACAGATCTTAGAGGCAGCGATAGGACGTCACACTCTGAGATGAATCCTCCAAATTTCTGACACTGCTGACATCTGTCGCAGCTGGTTCTATCTTTCATCTTTGCTCCTGTCTCATTGTGAGATCTACCATCTCTGATCTGATTTGGCATTCATTCATTCATCCATCTCATTTTCAAACAGACATCTGGTAAACTTGCTCCAACGATAAAGTCTCCCTTCTCCACAACACTCTCCCATTGACTTTTGTTGCTCTGAAGGCGTCATTTATCTGTCATGCTCACCAACTGCAACATTACATCTAAGTACTGTCTGAAATGTATTAACAGCCATCTGCCCTTATCCTTAACTCTCGAGTAATATGGATTTAATGCATTTTTAATTCAACGCTGTAACATTTCGCTGTAGCAGCAACTGGGGTTAAGCATGGGTTTAAGTTAAATGATGAATTTCTGGAAAGCGTTTCCCTGAAATCTCATTGCTGTAATTAGCCCTTTCAGACACTGCAATTTACATTTCACTCAACGCTGGCTTCAGCAAACTGCAGAGGTTTGTGTTCCATAGTGGTCTACACTATGTATGCATTATCTAAAAAAAAAAAAAAAAAGGTTTCTAACACACAACCTACAAGCCTTAAGTTGAAATGTGTTTTTATGAGGGAGGAATTTCAATTCCAGTACAACCATGGTCACATGTGAAATTACCTCAAGGCAGTTGGCTGTGCAGTCAAAAAGTTCATATTATCTCATTTTTATATTACATGTAAAAGATGCTTTTATCCAAAAACTGAGAAACTACGATCAAACCACAGTAACACTAAATTACAAAATAAGTTCAAGTAAACCTCCACAAGTAAAAATAAAAAAATATGTTGACTTTTGTGTTTAAAAACAAGAAGAAAAAAAGTTAATTTTCTTACAAAACTTCAGATTTTGCAATCTTGAGAATAGTTTTTTTTCTAACAACTAAGACTTTTTAATTGTCCAATCTCACAATCTCAAATGTCGAATAACTGTGACTTTTTAACTTAAAATGACAATTTCTGTGTTGGATGTTTTGGCATAAAATTACGATGGTCATTAAAAATGGCCAATTTTATGACAATTTTCAAGATTTTGTATAACAAAATGCCAAAAATGAGCAAGTTTTTGTTGTAAAATCTTTTGCTAACGTTTGCTAAATCACAACTTCTTTGGACATAAATTTATTGGTTGTTTGAGTTTTTGATGTCAGTACTGAATCAAACGGGCAGTCGCACTGCTCACGAACTTCTGTGATCTGTTTTGCGTTTCATTTAAGGTCATACAGCAGGCATAATAGCGTTTCCACATCACATCTAGACTGTTCATTATTCAGCAACATTATTTCATGTTTGGTAAAATAGTACTGACACAAATTGAAATGAGCCATGTTATTTTTGTTTACTTGAATTAAAGTCGGAGAATCAATCTATATAAATCAGCTTTTGCACAAAATAGTGGTAGCAAGTGCTACTTTAATTGCATTTAAGAACAAAGCTGTACTTTTCCTTTTGATTGAATTGCTGCCAAATAACAGCCAAATTAAGAGCAGATTAAATGAGTACATTTGATTAAGAGTTCCTTTTTCGTACCAGAGGGCAGAGATCAAGAGTTGAATAAATACAGTCAAGTACTGACTTCTGTAGTTGAGCTACATCATGCACTTATTCTAAATTTGCTTTGGACTCAGCACAACACTGGGAAATGTGTAGGCATTAGCTGCATCACTGGTGTATGAAAACATTTAAAAACGTATTAAAGTGGTCGCAGTTGAAGGCTGGATGTGACTTGTCTACATGACGTACAGTGTTCATAACTGCATATGGTCTATGAACCTTATTGTATTTCACAGCTGCCAAATTTATAATTATTGTTATGAGAAATCTGTCTTTGCTACCATGGCCTGCAGATTTTATGGGTCTCTAACTGCCCCTCTCTTCTTCAATAATCCAGTATATCAGAGTTTAGTTATGGTAGCTGCTCACAGTTGAATGCTGATTAGTGGAGCAACCAGGGAGATAAATACATTCATCATTTACCTCAAACGATTCTCTCCTAACACATTACAAGTGTTCAGCTTATTAACTCTCTTGGGACTATGATTTAATGTTTTTATTTTGATAAATTACTGTTGTATAGAGGTAATTAATAATGAAGGTAAGTGATGAAAGATCATTTGAGGTGTGAGAGTTCATATACGCAGCTGATTGATTGTGTGAGCTGTAATTAAGACAAAGTAAAGTCAACTGAGGAGAGCTGAAGGAAGCAGGAACACTTGCACTGCCATAAGAAAAGCAAATTGGCTGAGGCATTGAAGGTGATATTTAAGTGTAAGGGTATGCTGGCATATTAATTAATGAGTGTATACTTCCAAATTTGGCTTCCTAGCTTTGTTGCTCACATAGTGTGCTCTTTTCCACCAAAACTCTGCCCTCACAGTCTGAAAGTAAAGTAGTAGTAGTAGTGCAGAAAAAAATGCTTTGTTTCCTTAAAAAATTTCTGATATCACTGCTGCGGTTCACCTCGCACTTGCATTCTCGGGGTCTAATATATGAAACATGAGCTGAACGAGCTGTGAAGAATGTTTTAGCGTTCATGAAAAGTTAGCTAGCGTTAGTTAGCTGATTAGCAGCTCCTACTCTATAAACCTAAAAAAGACGTGCAAAATAATTTTGGGCGCTTTATCCTGTGCCCCCTAAGCACATACTTTCAGGAAATATTCACAAAGTAACTGGTTGTTACTGCCCCAAGGGGCAGCTTCCTCCATTGATTCCAGGCAAAGAAGGATCCCCACTCGTTTAGCCATCAGGGTTGATCATTTTCTCCAGAAAAAAAACCAAAGAAAATAACCTGGAATTTCTCCTGAGATTCAGCATGTCAGCATTCCTCCCCTGTTTTACCCTTCCACTCACACCAAACCAGTGCCTCCCCCACTGCACATGAAGCATCTTTTCTTTGCATTTATGTGACTTGCGCTCCGCAGCTTCACAGCAGCATGCTGCTCTTGTCTGAAGGCAGAAAATGTCGTAAAATGAATGATCTGCATCTGTTTTGGCTTGTTGATTTCTTTACCTGAAGTGGTCAGGTCTGTAAAAAGCCCCAAATGCAACGTGTGACTGCCACCTAGTGGATAAAAATAGCATCATTTTGCGGTACTTGGATAGCCTCTATTAAAGAAATGAATGTGCTGTAAATTTTATTCATACCCATCATTATTTTACAATACCTGCGTGCCACCATGCACAGTGATATAACGTATTAAAATAAAGAGTACGGGCTGCTGCGTAGCCCGCGCGCTCTCTCTGCCATGTTTCCAGTCTCTCTCCACTGTGAATTAAAGCCGCTACAAGCACAAAAACTGGACCACAAGAAAAAAGTCTAACCTTATCTCTGATTTTTCTGTTGACTCCTGTGGAGTCATCAGTTTCCATCAGGTGTTAAACCTAATAAATATGTCTCTCCAATGACAGAAGCAACACAGTTGTCCTCCACAGCATTTTGTATGTGCAGAGAAACACATTTTTTGCATCCAACTTTACATCGAACCATTTTCTCGTTCTTGTCGCAGCTTGTCACGACACCCGTGTTCATGAATTCCTTCAGGGTGAATTTGTACTATTTAAGGATTTTGAATTGAGCATAAAATCAAGCGTGGTCTGTTGAAGGAACATCACCAGCAGTTGTCAGGAGGGGAAGTACATTTTCCTTTATGTTGTTGCAAAACTGTTTTGAAAAATGGTCTGTGTTACATGGATGCAGTCAATGAAGCTGTGCCATAAGAATTCACAATACAGCGCTCACCCGAGTCGCTTTAGGATTTATGAGGTTTGACCTGTTGTAGATGATGAAAATTTGCTCCTTTATGGCCCTCATCCTGATTCAGCCAGGCTCCCCATCAGAAGGTTTCTTCAAACAGAGCACAGCTGTCTACTGAAGACAAGACCACAACTTCTCATTACATAAGTCCTGCTTCACAGGGGTAAGAAATCACACAACCTCACTGTCTCACAATCTCCTGACGTTACATAATCAAACACGGTCAAGGGGGATCCGGTTGACATCATAGGGGCCACCAGCTTGAGTCGAAATTATTTCATCTTCAAAAACAAAAGAGAAAAAGACCAAAAAAAAAAAAAAATTAAAAAAGGCTAGAATGAGAATAAAAAAGACAGGCCAGAAAAACATTATTGAATCTTTGAACAGTTCTGAGTTCAGCCAGACTGAACTGGAACGCGGGTCCCAGAGGAAAGATGAAAGTCCTCTAACCCTGCTGCCAGACCACACCTTTAATCCTGTTAAAGGAAATACGGTTTTGATGAGCACTCAGCTTGGCCTCAACGTGTACCCCTGAGGTGCATGTTGAGTCAGAGACGTACCAAAACACTCCCTCCACTAGCTGTTCACCTTTCCAGCGTGCCTTAAAGTCGATTCTAGATGTTCAAGACGTGTGATGAGTATAAGTAAGCAGCCTAAAGTGGTGGGAGGACTTTCCAGGGACGACCACCGAGAGCTGCATTTAGCCAGATATTATTATCCGTGTCCTGACATGGTGAACCATTTTATCTGTGTGGGCTTATTTCACTTCAACTCAAGTAGAAGAATGGAGAGGCAGAGCTCATTTGCATATTCATACCTCTGAATGCTAAATGAGAGAAACTTTCAAGTCACGTCTGAGCCATTTTATGGTGTGAGCGGATTATTTTCGTGTGGAAATTGTGTCATTTTAACAGAAATGAGTTCTCATGGGTTCAGTCAATGCCTGGAGAAAGACTGGTCAACATGCCATTTTTCAGAAGATGAACTTCTTCAGAGACCGTTTGCATTAAAATGATCAGCCGCTGCAGCGAGCAGCAGCCGCGCGGACTTTATGGTTGATCGTTTTTAACATCATGTTAAAACAGCCAGATTGAGAAAACATTTTACAAAGGATTTTACAACAAAAAGTGATTTTTGTTGAATTAACCCCTTTATGACAAAAATTCTTGATGTAAAGAAAAAAAGTTGATATTATACAAAATTTGCAAATTTTACAACTGTTGTAATTTTGTGTCGAAATTGTTGCAAGGAATTTAAATTTATTTAAGTTATGTGACATTTCTGATTGTACAATAAAAAGTCCTGGTTATTAGGGGATAAAAGCATTGATTTTGCAACAAAATTAACTTTTTTTTTTACAGAAAAGACAAACCTTTTTTTATTTGTGATTTTAAAATAGCTATTTTTGTATAATTTCAGATTTTATAATGTTTATAAAGTTTGCTTTTTTACATTTTCTTTAAAAACATTTTCCTTTGATTTTAAAAGGTTGTTGTTGTTTTTTCAATTGTGATTATATAAGAAAAAAGTGTGTTGTTTTTTTTTAAGTCGCAACTTTATGATAAAAGTGGAAAAATTTTATTTTGGATTAATGAATTTGGTTAAATTGGTTGTATTGATTTGCCTGTCAATTCAGAGAATCAAAGAAATGCTCTCAAGTGCAGGAAAATCAATTTTATTTCCATAATATGTCACATTTAATATTTACATCAGTTGCTCTAGTCTATACCATGATTCTTTTTTCATGCATTAAATATTAATTCAATTTATCTTTCATTTTGCTTTCATCTTGAGAAAGTGAAAGAATGCTGAAATGCGTGCTTCTAAATAATGTGTAGACATTGGGAAATTAGTTTTGTATGCTGCTTGACTTTGCATCATGAAACTCTTAATTTAATTATTAATTACCTCCACACAACAGTAATTCATTGAAGTAAAAAAAAAAGAAAGTGTGTGCTCATTTCACTTGAGCTCAAGGAGAATAATGGAGAGGCAGAGCGACTCAGCATATTCACGCATCTCTGAATGCAAAATGAGGAAAACTGTCGAGTCACGTCTGAGCTATTTTACGGTGTGGGCAGATTATTTTCCCGGAAAATTGTCTCATTTTAACAGAAGTGAGTTTTCTAGAAGGAAGACTAGACAACATGTCTTTTCTTTTTTTTTTTTAGAAGCTGAACTTCATCAGAAAAGTTTAAAATTGCAAAAGTGTAATTTATTGGCCATTGCATTAAGCAGCAGCCTCTCATCACAGTTCACTTGCTTCACAGCTGCGAGTTCTTCCATCACGTTAAAACACACATGTGATTGATATTTGATGCAATAAAAAATCATTTTCATCATGTCACAGCTTGGCTGAGTCACAGTTTGGGCTTTTATGGAGGGGTGATGACTGCAAGAAAGTTCTTGGATTACCTGCACCACCCACAGCGTTACACTTCTAGTTGTTGTACTTGATCTATTGAAAATAATTTATTTTATGATAAATAAATGTAGTAGCAGTTCAGTTTTCCAGTTTGACTCCTTGGTCTGACTGAAACCAGTAGATTTCTTCTTTTACAGCACGTTTCAAACTCGAGGCCCACGGGCCAAATCCGGGCCGCCACTTCATCTTATCTGGTCTGCAGCGTGAAAGTTTCAACGCGACATCAAAAAGTGGAATAACTGAGGTGACGAGCAGCTGGTTTATGACAAAAAGTCAGGATTTAGTAAAGGATTGCACAAGATTTTACAGCAAAAAGTTGCTGGGGTTTTTTTTTTTGTCAAAAGTCACGATTTTTGTACAATTAAACTGTAAAATTAAATTGTGATTTTTTATTTATTTATTTATTTATTTATTTTTAGCAATAACAGTTAAAATTATACAAAATTTGCAACTTTTACAACATTTGTGACATTTGATAGATCATAGATCTTGTAAAATTTGAATTTTGACAACAAAATTAGCTTTTCTTTTCTTTTTTTTGGCAAAAGAAGGAAACTCTTGTGATTTTACAATATAAGAATTGTGATTTTAGCGCAAAAGTCTCAATTTTATGACAAAGGTTGTGATTTTTTTTATCAAATTTGAGATGACATTAAAATGTACTTTTTCAAATTTAAATGTAAAACATCACATATGACATATACGTATACGTACACACACGCCTGATACGATCTGCTCCAGTTAAAATCTTTCTTCCAGGTCAGCAGCAAACTGTGGCTTATTAGAGGAAAAGAGAGATGAGAGATTCCAGGATGGTAATAATGAATAGAAAGAGGACGGCAGCGGCTCTAGCCCACGGGCACGATTACACACAGACAAATAACGAGGAAATGAAGATGCTCGTTGCTCCTCCGTGGGCAGTTTGTACGAGCGTTTCTGTGTCTACCTGACGGTCTGCATCAGGAAGCCACTCGTGTAGAAAAAGACAGGAGAACGAAAACAGCAACTTATTCAGACTATATGTCTGTGTGCTGTTTTTCCCTGGGAGGTTTTAGTTGTTTTATTTTGTGTATATCAGTCAGTAACTTAGCATTTCCATGTTCCTGGCCTGCACTGATGGATTTCATGTGTGCAGAATCTTCTGTATAGCTCAAAGAAAGCTCTACGAATGTTTAAAAGAAAATGCATGTTGCATTCTTTAATTATTTCTATGGCATGTCTCTCAGGTTCAGTAAATATTACCAGTTAAATATTACCAGTGGCAGCTGGTTTCTGTCCAGGCAAAAAATAAAAAATTTACCAGACAACCAGAATTTAAACCAGTGGAGCAAACATCATGAGCAGTGAGCCGGCAAACTGCAAAATCCAGAAACGCTACAAAATATTTGCAAAATTGGGGATGTGTGTTTTATCTGACGCAGTAGAATTGAACATAAAAGAGATGAACAGTTATGTTTTCATCATAATAGCTGGTCACAGCTGTTGGTGTCTGCATTTTCCGGCTCGTAAAGGGCAACATTAGGATAATAGCAGCAGCTGCATCATGTGTGGGATCGAACTCGTGTGAACTGGATGGGACTCTGGTTTTTTAAGGTATGGTGGGATTTTATTTGGAATCTCTCTCTAAATCGTCCTGAGACGAGTTTTGTTGTGCAGTAAAACAAATGTGCCCACAAGGTAAGAAATCAGCGTGATGGTTGGTTGGAGTTTCTTTTCCCGCGGTTGTTGTGTGTAAATAGCTGTGAGAATAGCTTAAAGGAGGCCTGCGGCGGGCTTTTGTGGTCTCATTCAGTTTATCTCAAAGAAAATTACTGATGTTAATTCAGCCTTAAATTTGCTTTTCTTTTTTTTCGTGAGTGGTTTACTGATATTTCTTCCAGTTTTTATGGTTTCATCAAAATAAAGATGAAACTCATATTTTTACATTTCATCCTTGTTACAGCTCTTCAACCAGATTCTGGACAGAAACTGCATCCTTGAGTTAGAAGACTGAATCCTGCACCACAGTTGAACTCTGTTAGCATTCATCCGTTCAGTCAGCACGTGTCTGAAGCATCTTTGAGTGTCCTCATAAAGATAGAAATCAAATGTGAATGATTAAATGTTGTGAAAAATGTGTGTATACTGTGGCGGAAAATGACCTAAGGACGAACTGAGAAACCAAGATAAAGTGTGTTTAAAAAATAACATTAAGAATGAAAATAAGCCGTTTTAAATATGTACGCTTGATTAAAAATGGTTTGAAAGTGCAAAACGTATCACATGTAGGGCTTTGTAACGTGCATGAGCGCAACTTCTCTCCTGTTTCTGGGCTTGGCTGGTAAGATCAGTGCTGCATCCAGCGTAAGCGAGTTCACATTAACGTCCATGTTTGTCTGTCGCTTTCCCTCCAGTGGAGCTGAAGGAGCACCTGCAGAGCTTTGTGGATGAGGCCAACGCTCAGCACGGCCCGGGCTTCATCAAGGTGGTCCGCCATGACAAACAGGAAGGACTGATCAGGTCCAGAGTCAGTGGATGGAGGGCCGCCTCTGCTCCCGTGGTCGCTCTGTTCGACGCTCACGTGGAGTTCAACACTGGATGGTGAGTGGCTGGCTTTACGTAATCTTATCGAACTTCTGAAACGTTTGCAGGAAAAATGCAATAATATGTGCTCCATATACACTGACGAACGGTATTTATGTTAGAGATGGGAACTTTACAAAACAATGGAGAGGTTTTTTTTTCAATACTTGTTGTTGCCAAACCTCAAAAGACCTTTAAAGACAGTTTACCAAATTTAGATCCATCAGTCGTAATGTTTCATGGGAGACCGCTCAACAGGTCTAGCTTCCACTAACATGATCTTTGCCAAAACTAAGTAAAGATTGTTGCCGTCAAAATCGAACCAAATTGAAACACAAAGGAAAAAAGACGAAGAAAAAAAACAGCACGTGATCACTCGACCAGCAAACATAACGTAGATATCCGTAACCCCCAGAGCAGTATCACTGTCATGTACATCTGTTTGTTCTTATCTATTTATTTATTTATTTGTGCATTAATCTCTATCCAACTGTGTCTCCTTGTCTTGGAGGCAAAGTAAACCAAACACTGTTTTGACATTCATTTTTACATAAAATTACAACAATATCCATTCTGACGCATTATTTAAACTCCCAAGGACGGATGGACGCAGTTCAGGCTTCACAGGTAAATAAAAATAAATAAATATATAAAGAAAGAGAAACTACTAATGGGTTATTTGTGTGAGTATCAACCTTTAAGCCACCCAGTGAAACATGGGGAGGAGGGCGACGTCCAATTTCCTAAATTTTATTTTAGCTGCAGGCTGTCTTCAGAACCTGTTTTTGATGAGTGAAGGACTGTTGTCTTATCAGAGGAGCCGAATAAGGCTAAGACACTGTATTTTTAACTTATATTGAGAACAAAACTAATTAAATATATCACGCCAAAAATTAGTATCGGACGTTGCTAGAATAAATGTGAGCCCTTATCATTGCTACATCTATGCATGTATAAACGTTCCCATAAGTCATCTTGACTACTTCACTCCCAGTTCCTCGGCCCATGCCTTCCCTAAATACCAGTGGTATCAGCTGGCGTTGTAAAAAGTGAATAAAGTAGGAAACTGAGTCTTTTGAATTTGGCTCTAAAAGAAGTGTATCATAAAACAAATGACCATTTTGACTTAATTGGGAATTCAGAAACATTTTCTTGTATAAAATGTAATAGATGAATGAATAAATAAAATCTGATTGGGGTAGATGGTATCAATCAACTATCAATATGCCATACAGGACAAAAATCATTTCTTTACTTTGAGTAATTAGAAAAATGTAGTGTCAAGGGTTAAAAGGTGCTGATCCCCAGAATGCAGTGAAAAAACAATCATTAAACATAAAAAAACAAGACAAAAATTCTATTTATTTTTTAAGACAACAGTCCTTTTTTTTTGTTTCTTCAAGATAATTAAATCTTCCCTCACTTCCAGAAATCCAGAGGGTCATAGACGATTCCCTGCTGGACCTCATCCATGGATTCAGTTCTCTCACTGATGTTAATTCTACCCAAAATCTATTCTGTTTCAGTTAGTTCTGTATTCATTTTATTTTTTAGTTTTATTAAAAATGTTTTTTATTTCAGTTAACAGGATTTTATTTTTTTGTTAGGATGTGAGAAATTGGAGGTGAGTCAAACGTGTGTCTCACTCTCTGCGTGAGAGTTGGCATCTATGACTAATAAACATCTTCAGTTGGAAACCTGCTGCTTCCTGAACTCCTGCTTTGGGTCCTAACGACTCAAAACACCTTATAGGATGCAGGTTTCCCAGAAGCCCGCCGTGTAAGCAGAAGAGCAGCGACATTTACTTCACCTGTCTGTGGTTTTAAAGTTTAGGCTGTTCAGTGTGTTTTACTACTCCATGTCATCAGCTATTTCCCTCGTACAAGAAGCGTTATCCGTGAACATTTAGCCACATGTCGCTGCTGCTGAAGGAACTCCCCGGAGGATCAGCTCTATATTCACTCCCCACCCACGTATCTTTTCCAGCTGTAAACAGCAGCTCATCCTCATGGTTATTGTGTGCAGCTCTGTGACACTAAAAAAAGGGAAGACAACACTCGGAAATTAATCTGATGCTGAATGGTTGAAAGCTTGCAGGAAAAATCAAAGAGGCATTGTCTCAGGGATGGTCTCAGCTTAGCAGCTGCAGTGATGAATTTTAACAGGCAACAGTACGAACCAGTCTGTTTATAAATTGATTCATGTATGGATTATTGATCTCCTTCTTCACTATGACGACTACCAAGCAGTTGTGTAGGTGTAACCTATTTTCCAGGTGCGAGCTCTGAGTTCCAAACAGCCACAGAGGCAGTTGTGGGCTATATCTTTGTGTGTTGGGTAGCACGTTTAAGACATTTGCCAATGACAGAGCAAAGGAATGTTACTTGTTACAACAGAACATTGATACTAATTATATGTATTTTTTGTTGGGTTGACAGAACACAACATAAAAAGGGGAAATACAGCGTTAATTCTGAGTCTCACAACTGAGATGTGGTTTATAGCTGTATAGAGCATGAAAGAATGTTCTGTCAAAGCTAACGGTCTCTCCAGTATATCCTGGTTCAAAAATTGACTGGTTGATACAAAATTCATGTTGAACCGTAGCCTTTCAGCCAGATGATGCCACAACCACACCTGATAGACCAGAGCCACATCTGGACAGGTGTAGGGTCTCAAAACGAACCAAAGGGGCCTCCTCATCCAGGAGGAGGGACCCAGTGTTGCTTTTCAAACTGCCTCTGCATGCAGTTGGTTGGCGCTACAACCTGTCAGAGCTACGAACAAGGAACATTCAGAGCGACGCGGAAGAGTCAACAGAAGGGTGTTGGAGAGATGCCAGGTTAATGACAATGGAATCCAACGATCGCTGCCACTTTTGTAAGCAGAATTTGAGAATAACCAGTGTGCTCAAACACTCAACTTATCTTTTTAAAAAATGTAACTGTCGCTTCTGTCTCGTGTTAGCTGACAGATATACACAATCACGTTCAGATTACGTTCTGAATAGCTTCCTTTATCGTTAGAACAAGTTTACCAGATGTCTCTTACCATTTGTAAATGAGATGGACCTCATCCACCCGTCTTCAAGAGATTGTCACACGTCTTTGATTTACTGTGGATGACATCGCTCTTTAGCATCCAGACTCCAGCATATCAGCTCTGTCATCATCTCATTAAGCCTTTTAGAGATGCTCTACAAGGTCGGACTGATCCAATTGGCTCCGCAAAACTACTAGAGATAATTAATGAGCTCCAGTGGGTGGTAGCTAAACGGACCTGCTGAGCAAATTAAAATTTGCTAGTGGCACACCTAGATTCAAGGCTATCTGCCACCCAGAATGCTTTTCAAAGTGAACAAGAATGGTGTGTCAATGATAATATTAATAATATTATCACACCAGTGTCAATATCACATCAGCAGTTTCCAAATAATTCTTTTGTTAATCAAATAAGGTCTGAATGTCATATTAGTTGTGATTCCTGTAAAGCAGCTGTTGGGATGCTAACCAGCTTTTAAAGAAAGTCACATTTATCTGTTTAGAAAACAAAATGCATATAATAAACTGTTAATAATTTTCGACTGAAGAGACATTATTGACATTCTTTCTTTACGCAGCTGGAGGGTCAACCCCCATAACTGATCCAGGTCCTGCTCAATGTTTCTTCCCAAGGGGGAGTTTTTTCTTGCCACTGTTAGGCTATGCCATGTGCTCAGGGGTCATGCTCTGGGTTTCTGAGAAGCACCTAGAGACAACTTTGCTGTAAATAGATGCTGTATAAATTGATTTGAATTGAACTGAAGACTTGAAAATGCCTTATTCAGACACTGAAGGGTTTTTAAAGTTATGCAAAGAGCTCTTAAAAGATGAAAAATAACACAGTATGACCTAACAAAGGCTCTTTTGTTTTGTGGGTTTTCTGCTACGGTGTCAATTCAGAGCATATATTGCAAATCAAAACCCAAAACTTGAGAATTAAAATCTGAGAACCAAAATCCAGATTCTGTAATGAAGACATGAGGTCATTTTTTTCTCAGAAGAAAAGAAAAGTGTTACTATCAGATCTAAAACCAACTCTGTTCACGAGTCATTTTTCTCATTTGCGCTTTTTCTTTAAATCAAGTGTCAAATCAGGGCCATGTCAACCAGCAGCACAGGAGGGGGGACATAAAGAAATGCAGTGTTGCTACTTTATTAGCAGGTATTCAAACCCCTCTAATGACAAAAGTGAACGTATTGGGGAACGTAAAGTATTGGGGATTTTTGGGAACCGACGTGAAATCCCATATTGTTACTATTCTCATCGAGCAACAGGAGCTGCTGTGAGTCCTTCCCTGTTCAGTAGCACTCGTTATCCAACCAGTCCTCAGCAGACAGCCCCTCCCAGCTGCAGTCAGAGAAGGAGGAGCGATCCTCCTTTGAGGGAACCTGACTACAAAATTGTTCATCACAACCCTTAGTGGAGACATTTCAGTAGATGAATACGATGAGATGGTAACAGCTGAGAGAGATCTGGGTTCTCCCCACCATACATACTTTAGTCTGGCACCACCATCGATTTCTGAGCTCCATCTGACATATTTTGATGGTGGCACAGCGCCACCACCAATAGACCGTCATTTAGATTTTTTCCTACCCATTTCAAGCGCTGATCTACTTCCGTGCGACTTTTGTATACTGGCAGCACCACTGTGGTCTCAAAAACTTCAGAGAACCCAGGATGATGCACGAGACCAAGACTATCAGGTCATTCAGCAGCCAATCAGCTGCTTTATTTCAGCTATGTCCCGCCTCTTCTGCTGCTAATTTTTCACTCATTTTCTGAGGACAGTTCGATAAATGGAGTTGCTTTTAGAACTGATAGCAAGAAAAGAAACGTATAACTGGGAAAGATGAGTGAACTCTTGGTTCCAGATTTTGGGTTTTGGTTCTCAGATTTTGGGTTTAAGATTCTCAAATTTTTTGGATTTAGATTTGCAAAACGTTGGGCTCTGAATTGATGCCATATTCAGTGACCATGCGTAGGAATGGTTTAGTTTTTTGTTGTGATAATCCAAAGGCGTCGCTGATGCAAAAACATTTCTCGAGCCACGTTTAAGTCAATCACCCTTATGAGCGCAGGAGACACATATGTCTTATTTGCATGTGACAAAAACACAATATGGTGCAAATTATGTTCCACTACCTTAATCCCACTGCAGAGTGATAGTAATAACCAAGAACAGCTGCTGTTATGAATGCTGATGTGCTGAGAAATGATGGGGCTTCTTTTCTCGTTTCTTCTGTATATCCTGCTTCGCTTTACAATGAGGAGTAATTGTTGAGAAATTACAGAGGGCACTTCAATCTGCTGCACAGTATGGTGGTTCAGTAATGACTGCACATTGTGACTTGTGTAGCTTAATCGATCCAACTGCCCCAGCTTGATACCGAAAGTAACATTTTGGAGCTTTGGGAGCTCCCGCGGATCCTCCCACACCCCGCCGTCGCTCTGGTAGATCCTGATCTGTCTCACAATGTGACAGATAAGCTAGCAAGAGTCTAGCAGTTTCTACGGTGGTGGTTCAGAGGACTCTCAGGTCACAATTCTGATTATATTTGAGTTTCTACCTCCATCATGCCGCTATGACGGAGTAAATGGGCTACCTGGCATGTAGTTAACGCTGTATTGAGCAACGTTCCAGTGAACCTGAGGTACTGGTGTTTATTTACCAGACAATAATGGCTTTTTGATGACTTTTTCTGATATATCTCACATTTACCTTAGTCCGGGGAAGTGTGCTACATCTCATGCTCAAACTACATCTTTTTCATTTCTTCATACATATAAAATAAGAGGGTTTTTTGTTGTTGTTGTTTTTGTTAATTTGCGTTTTAATTAAAAAATTCGACTCACTGGAAACCACTCTCATTTTTAACCTTTTTTTTTTTTTTTTTTTTTTTTTTTTTTTTTTAAAGTAATGCCCCAAATGTGATATGTCAAGACAAGTTCGATGACACAGTAGAAAGATTTCTTAATAAATCCATTAAGAATTGCGAGTAATGAGAGCAGAGCCTAATTACTGCCCCCCATTAGCAGAGCTGGTTATGTTTAGTCTGTCACTGTGATGAGGCAGCTGAGGCTCATAACATTTTTATCCTGCGTAACACTTAAGCTTTTCTGACAGAATCAAGTGCCGTTTTTCTTTTCCACATGGTTTTTTAATGTCAGTCACTTGGAGCAGTGGACATTTCATCACCTCAGGCTCCCTCTCTTGAAAACACTCAGATACGACGACGGTGCTTTGTACTTGTTAATCAGTCTGACAGCCGCAGAAAATTTATGCCCTAATGCTTGAATCCAAGCCTGTGCACACAAACACATCCACGATTTACTGGTAGCACACCAGCGTACGCTATCTCCCCTCCTTGTTCTTCTCCACACACTTCATTATAATATCTGGGTTGGAGCCAAAACAGCATTTGTTGCTGCTGTGTTCCAGATTAGAAAAGAGACAGTTACAAGGTTCCTAACCCCAGCACTCCTCCACCCACTCCAGTCCTCCCTCCCTCTCTCTTTTTCCCTCTTTATGCACATCTCTTTTGGCCCAGATATCCCACACAAACCTCCTACGTGTTGCCACCATGGGGTTATTGGTCTATGACTAATGAAATCATTCTCGCTAAGACAGAAAAGAGCACAGATGGAGAGCCGCACTTTTTTTTTTTTTTTAATTTGTTCTGGTGTTTAAGTTGGCTTATTGTTCTGGTGTTGATCGTCCTCCTGATAAGTCGGTGCTGTGATTGTCCTGATGTTATCAGCACTCTCAGAAACACATTGGATCTCACACATAGTTAATGAAGAAATGGTGTCCATGCCTCTCCTCTCCTGAGTTCTCCTGTCTTCCCTCTCCTTCTCTACCTCCTCTAATACCTTCCCCTTAATCGTATATCCTCTGGGCTGTGAAACTTGCCCACCCTTTCACAGATTATACATTTCTTTTTGCAGAAAGCGAGAAATTGGTGTATAATTACCCACAAATCACTGACTGCTTGATCTTCTTAATTATCTCTACCGTTCACTGTAATTCTGTGCAATGTTGCCAAAGCTGAACACGAGTAATTATGGGCGTTTCATGTTCGAGAGATTGTCTAGCTGTTATCACAGTAATCCTCCTTCGTCTCACATACTTGTATATGGGCTCCAATCATTATCGCAGCAAAAAGTACACTGAAAATAAGATAATTACACAATGAGGTGCTACATGTCAGCAAGTAGGATCCGCAGACAATTTGCTAAACTGTCTTCAGACAGAGTTGTTGCTGGTGGAAACAGTTTAGTCTCATCCGTCCACCTAGCTGTGTTAGCTACAAGTCCGACTTCTACCTTTGTGTGGAGATGACACACGTTCAAACGTGGGACAGTTATGAATCCCACTAGCATATGGTAATAATAATAATGATCACCTAAGGGCTCAGATGTACGCATCATTTCTGGAGACGAGCTCAAAGGTAAATAGCATTTGATTATGTGTATCAAAGATGAAAAAGTAATTCCCATCAAACTCCAGCTTTGTCACATATGCAGCCTTTTTCCTTTTGGTGAAAACGTACAGGATGCATAGAATGCAGCTTCATCATAACCTTCTGTGCTACCTAAACCCTGATTTAAGCCTGAGCAGAGCAGCTACGCACAGCCCAACACCGTCTCTGCGTCATTGTTGGCATCGCTCTGGAAGTCCACCACCAACTTCTAGGCAGCAGCAAGGGTTCTTATCCTGCAGCTCTGTAGCTCACAGTGCTGACTTTCCTTTTGTTTACTTCCTGTATGTAGCTCAGACACAGCAACAAATAAAGTACATTTCACGTGAGGTGGAGCTGATAAATGCTGAGCATCAGTCACTTTCGCAGACACTGCAGCATCTACCTGACCTGAAAACGACGACGAAGAAACAGCAGCAGGAAATTCTTTAAACAAGAAGAGCACATGTACCAATCATGCTTCTCGTGGTCCGCGTCACGCGATGTGCAGTTACATTTGGAGGGAGGTGCACATCAGGCTGCCCTGGAGCCTATGCCGTTGGGTGCACACCTGCATGGCATGAAGAAATCAGCATTAAACAACCAGAGTAAGAGGAAAGACAAAAACTTCAAACAAAGTGACACAAAAGAACTTCTGAAAACCTCAGAGGGCTCTCCCCTTCAGGGGAGACATGTTGGCTCACTTTTACAAGGCTCACTTCTTCCATCATCACATTCTTGGGTCTGTTCGTCACCTCTGCTATGATGTCCACTGTAGCTCTGTGAGCTTCACCTTATGGATAAAGATTCAAGTTGTCAAGTGCTCATCATCATCAAAGTGTGAAAAAAAAAAAACCATCATCTAGTTAATTAAATAGAATTAAACAGTCTTTGTTTGGAGTCTTTGTTGCTCCAGTAGCCTGTGGAGAGGGTGTCTGCTGTTGTCCATAAGAGCTTCCAGTTTGTTTAGTGGGCCCCTCTCCACCACAGATGTTAGTGGGTCCAGTCTCCTGTCCAGCACTGAGGCTGCTTATTTGACCAGCTTGTCCAGTTGCTTGGTGTTTTTGTCTCTAAGGTTTCCTCCCCAGCACACTGCAGCAAAGAAAAGTGCACTAGCGCCACCGTGTGGTAGAACATGGTCATCATTTCCACAC
>JBAMYA010102289.1:0-20269 GCA_037176975.1 Arrhamphus sclerolepis | reverse complement strand
GCTTCACACTCGGCTGCAAACCGCCCCAGCGCATGCTGGAGGTCCTGGTTCGAAGGAGCCAACAAGACCACATCATCGCAAAAAGCAGAGATGAAATACAGTTGTTCCTGAACTGGACCCCCTCCGGCACCTAGAAATTCTGTCCATAAAAGTAATGAACAGAACCGGTGACAAAGGGAGGCCTGCTGGAGTCCAGCATGTACCGGGAACAGGTCTGACTTACTGCCACAATGCAAACCAAGCTTGAGATCAGCCGTCAGACTTGGTCATTGAATAATATTCCCTTTCTTTGTCTTTAAAGTCTCAAGTTACTTTTGATCATAATCCACCAGTTCTGTGGTTTCAATGTGAACATCTGGCCATATTCAGCAGTCACATTATCAATGGGCCCATTCGATCAGCAGCCTACACGCCCATGCCATAACACTGCCTCCACTGTGTTTGACAAATGATGTGGTCTGTTTTTAAGCATTAACTGTCCCTCTCCTTCTCCCGACTTTTCTCTTCCATCATTTTAATGCAAATTTTTCTTGGTTTTGACTGTCCAAAGAATCAAAATTCAGAACACGGAAAGTTGTTTTATAGGTTTTCTGGCAAAGTCTAATGCGCCGGCATGTTTGTGACCTGGCAACTACTGAGCTGAGTAAGTGAGCAGATGACATCACATGCAGTGTCAGCAGACAACACAAGTAAACTGCTGCTACACAATATGGACAGGAGCTCACAGTCAGCAGTTCAATATCCAGGAGCAGAGATGCTCCATCACAGAAACATCCCTAGAATTACACCATCTCTTCTTTATGCTTCCTGCCCTCTCTGAAGTCTCTGTCTGCATACGCAGTCTGAAAACCATATGATGAGACGGTGGAGTTCAGAATATTCAGCCACATTTAGATCTAACATGTAATAGTGAATCACGGAGAGTCGCGCTGTGTTATCATCCGCACCCCCAAGCTCTTCTACTTCATTTGCCAGTGATCTCACATGTAATTGCATTGGTAACACTGTACGTTCTATTCAGAAAGTGAAGACAAGGAGATATGTTTTACAAACTCAAACATTTACTGCGTAAACTGAGAAATGCTTGAAGATTTATCTTTTCTGTGAATCACTGAACTAATATTTAGTTGTATATCAGCTGCTTCACATTTGCGTGTCACCTGGGAACAGGTATTCCAGTCCAGGACTGCTGGACTACATTCCACAATTTCTCTGCATTTCTTGCTTCTTCCTCAGAAACAGCATTTTTGATCTTTTCTGCTGGATCAATGCCCAGGATTGGGCTGATTACTCCAGAACGTTAATCTGATTGGTTGGGAACCAGGCCGATGCTGCTTGCTGGTGTGTTTGGGCTCGTTGTTCTGTTGAAACACAACCTTCTGATGTATTCAGGCTGATCCAGGATCCCTGGTATGGGCCAGTCAGTGTGTTTTCTCTACAGCACATGTGCTTTTTTCAGCTGTGGGACTTTGTGGTGACTTCTTGCTGATAGCTTGGCTTGACATTCTAATTATTCTAGTACTCATGGGTAACTTTAGACTTTCTTAGTCATTTTTTCTGTTCTTCCATCCATGTGAATGGCAATTTTATGTTTTCTTCCAGGTGTTTCTGGTTTTGGTTGACATTTTAAAGCGTTTGAGATCATTCCAACTGAGCAGCCTCATTTTCTGTTTTCTCCTTTTCAATCAGCTTTCTAATCACAGTACGCTGTTCTTCTGAACAGGGTCTTGAATGACCCATTTTACTCAGATCTAAACTCACTTTACTCACCAGAAACAGAATGTGCAACATTTGCTGTATTTATCCTTAAATAGGAGTCATTTGTTTTTATACACAATCAAAGATCTCACTGACTGAAACACAGAGAGATTTGTTTAAACATACATACACATACATAATAATCTGTAAAAAATGTTCTTCATGGTTTGATTTGGAGTAGAATGTCCAGTGTTCTCAATGCATTTGCATATGTGGAGCTAAAAGTTAAAGATTTTGAGCTTTACTCAGTTTTTTTTTAAAGAAAACAATTGCTATTATTTTGATCACAATGTATATAAAGTCTTGTAAAACACAGTTGCTTGTTAATATTTCGTGGACTACAACAGGAGGAGATCTGGCCACTTCATCTGAGAGACACATAAATCTATAACAAATCAATGACAAACAATGTTTTATTTTTTTAAAATCTTTTTCATTCTTTTTATTAGACTGAACTGAGTTTAAATAACAAGTCAGAATCTGACATTTTACCTGTCAGATTTGGACCTACATGAAGTCAGATTATATGGACATCTGTGAGAGACTGAACCTGATTCTCTAAAGATTCTTTAGCAGAGTAAAAACATACGGCACTGGAGCTGCTGTGGCTCTGGGTGAATAATAGTTGGAAGTCTGGTTTCTCCAGTCCATGTGTCAAAGTGCCCCTTGCAGAAGTGCTCCTGGTCCACTGAGTACTGTATGACTGCGTGACAGAGAAAAGCATTGCATGTATGACCTGAGGGGGACTGTGTGAGTGGGAATTGTACTGCAATGCACTTGGAGTGGTCAATTAGACGAGTAAAACTCATAAATGCTGGGCAATTGCAATTAGTGCAATATTTACTTGTAAATGATAATCCCATTTCCATTAAAACAGCCAACGGAGATGCAACACTGTTTATAACAAGGGACAGAGCAGACTTCACTTCTTGAGGAAGTTTAGGTGCTTCAGTGTTTGCAGCCAGATGTTGCATATTTTCTAAAAGTCTGTTGTTGAGAGTTGAATCTTATCTGCAGTCATCTGTTGGCGGAGCAGCATCAGAGCCAGAGACTTAAAGAAACTGAGCAAGCTGATAAAGAAGGCTGGCTCTATGCTGGGGATCGTTCTGGAGCCTCTGGAGCTGATTGTGCAAACGAGGAGACTTTATGAAATGAAAAACATCATAGACAACCCTGAACATCCTCTAAACAACCCAACGATCCAGCAGCAGTGTTTTCAGTCAGAGGCCTCTTCAGATCTGCTGCAACACAGACTGCAGGAGATTCTTCCTCAACAACAGCTAGTCTCTGAGGAGACTTAAATCATGAGACTACTGCAACATTTATTATTTCTTCAGGGATTAGTAAAGTATAATTGAATTGTATTTGAACTCAATGAACCAGTGTTCGTTTACATGTTGTTACCATATGGACACCCACAACTTCTCTGATTTTACAGTCGGGCTCTGTAGCAATGCCTTCTCATGCAAAAACAGTCATAAATTTAGTTAAATGTGATTTTACACAACCAAAATTGCAAAAACCAAAATATCTGAATTGAGTCTGAGGACTTTATAGATCGCTGGGGATAAACCCACTTCACTTGTCCAGACAGCAGTAGAGACAACTTAAAACCATATGAAGTTTCAGAAAAACAACAAAAACATAAATGTATTGAACTGAATTTTACGGTGTGACATAATCAAACTTAGTTCGACTAATATGAAGGCATAATTATTTTCAGTCAAACGTGTGACTAGAAGGTTAAGTGTAGAAAACCTGATGTTTGGACCCAGCTGTGGCGCTTGGCTTGGGTCTCTTGAACTGTCTCTGAGGTCTATGAGATATTTGTGGTTGCACCAAAGAGACATTTGTCCTCTTCACATGTAAACATGAAGAGCAAGGAATCAAAAAAATGAAAACATATTTGTGCTGGAGAATCTTGTTTTTTCCTGTTTTCCTGCACATGCTCCTTGGATGTGAGGTGGCTCTGTTTATCTCATCAACTGGATTCTTTGGGTTTTGGACTGGTGGTCAGAAAAACAGGAGATTTAAGATTTAAGACGCTGATGCACATCAGCTGCACAATGGGAAACCTTAATGGTGTTTTCCTTTTTTAAAAAAAAAACAACAAAAGAACAAAAACAAAGAAAAGTGTCTCTGAAGATAAAGATACCATGAGATTAATCGAGATCCCTGCTGGTAAACTAATAAAACCAGGCCCATGTTCACCAGTAAAAGGCCACTTTTCTTAAAATATATGTAGTATTTTATAATTTTTGAATCTATGGCTTTTATTTTAAAATAAAAGTTCTCATTGTGGCATTGATTCAGGATTGACAGTCAGCTTCAAGCAGTTCAGGAGCAGTCGCTTTCATGCAATGGTATGATAAACTGGTTCATACATTTCCTTGCTAGTTTACGTATATGTTAATCATAAAATCTAAAGCCACCTATTGATGAAGAATCTAATCTTTGCTCATACTGAGGCTTATTAACCTGCAAAGTTGACCTCCACTTGGCATAACGAACCACATTTGTCAGCAAAACACTTAAATCCTGTTGATATTTGTGACTTTTTGTGCATAAATATTTGCATTCAAAAGATTTTTTCCACCCAACATCATTGATCTCCAGTTTGAACTGTTATTTTGCTCAGCAAGGAGCATCTGTGGTTGCACATCTCACTCCATGTGTTTAGTGTTTTAGGAAGTAAAATCAGACTCTTAACCTTTTGTTATTACAAGACATCAAGATAAAGATAGTAATTCGCTGTAATCAGCATCCTTGAGAACCTTCCATAACACACTCCCCGTGTTATGGTGCAGATGACCTCATGTCATGACTGAACGGGGAATTTCCAGACATCTGCTTTCTGCAGCTTTGTGGAGGTTCATACACAGATTTGTGTGTGAGCGTGGTGCACATTTTTCACTCGTGCATGTTCATACCTGCAGTCACCCATTGTGGTCAGATGCTTGAGTGCCATCAACAAAGACTCCTCTGTTTAACAGACGCCACCTGTTAAATAAAACTGAAATGTGGCGCTCTGGTGACTTACATAGTGGTTTATTTGTGTTGAAGCCGAAACATCTCAGTTTGAGTGAGACATATTTGCCTCACCTGCAGGATGAGGTGAGGCAAAGCTTGTGTTAAGCTGGATATGGCTTGGTGCTGCTCTTCACCACCTTGAAATTACCATCTCTACTTTGGCCAACACAGTCACTGTGTTGGCCAAAGTAGTCTGGCTGCAGACCTCCACACTGACCACCCTGTCAGGCTGCCTCCTCTGCCAGAAAGTGATGATCCTACAGCCTACAGGCACCCCAACAGATCAGAGTCACATCTGGACAGATGACGGGTCTGAAAATGAGCCATAAGACCTCCTCATGGATGCGGGACCAACTGCTGCTTCTCAAACTGCCTCTGCAGTTGGTTAGAGCTACAATCAGTCACAGCAAAGAACAAGGTGACATGTTCAGAGTCGACAGGAGAGAGATGCTGAGAATCCATTATTGATACTGTTTTTGCAGCAGAATGTGAGAATATTTGGTGTGTTCAAATACTCAAGCAATGTCTTTGAAAACCATAACCATCCACTCAGTCTAATGTTAGTTGGCTACAGATAACAATACGACTGAGATCCATAATCATGTTCAGATTACTTCTTGAATAGTTTCCTTTATGAGCAGAGCGGGTTTACCAGATGGTTCACCAGAAGAAGAGACTGCCACAGAAGTCCAAGTCTTTAATTAACCATCCATGTCAAAGGTGATTCGAACCACCACTGCTTACCATGATTGGCTTTCCAAGACTTTTGGGTATTTTTAATAAGCTTCAAGAGAGCGTAGTTGGAAGGACCTGCTGAGAAAATTCAAATTCACAAGGGGCACCTCTAGATTTCAAGCTAATCATGCGCTACAACTATGTGAAACAGAGAGTACACATTCTTTTAATTGTAATATTTTAAACACAAAAATATTGTTAAAAACAATGCAAGGTCAGGGTTTAAGCAGTGTTCAGGATCAATAACCCACTATTGAAAGCCTTCAACAATGACCCCATGGCTCAAATTTGAACAAATTCAACAGACAAGAACGTCAGAATGATACATGGAGTTACATTTTTTGAAATATTGAGTTGTACATCAGAAAATGTCGGGCACAGAAAATTTCCAGAACTTTAATTGTCCTTGACCTATAACTCTGAAACAGTTTGACCAATCACAGTCCCTTTGGCAGCTTTTCATCAATGCTACCTGAAATTCAGTGAAGTTACTTTTGCTACAACTGGAAACGCGTCGTGGTGGAGTTTGTTTTCTCACCTTTTCTATGAAACTGTAACTTTAAGAAGCAATGAGGGAATCTAAATGTTAAATGTTTTGATTTGCCAAGTCCATGGAATAAGAGGAAGTTAGAATATTTCTATCATCTTTTACTTCCAAGTCATGAGCAAAAACCAGAAATAGATATAGATGGTGAACCATGAATGACGTCAGCCACTGGTTTCTGCAGAGAGCTTTCGAAGCCCCGTTTTCCTCAAACTGTGTGGCGCCATGTTGCTAAGAGGCGGAAAGCTGTGAAAGCAAACTGACTTTTTATTTTTTATCAATATATATATTGATCTATATGGATATATCCTTGCAGATTTTTTCTGTTTTGCTATTTTGTCACATTTACATGCTTCAGATAATCAAAAAGCATTTTTATATCAGACAAAGATAACCTGAGCAAATACGAGATGCAGTTTTCAAGTAATGATTTCCATCCAGAACCCACCTGACCCTGTAGGAAAAGTCCTTGCCCTCAGTTCAGTTGAATTCAATTCAGCTGAATTCAATTCACTTTATTTAAACCTAATAACTGGTTGCACCATTCTTCTCCAGCCTGTTTAAGGTCATGCCACCGCATCAGTTGGATTTAAGTCTGAACTTTGACTAGTCCACTCCAAATGTTTTTTTAACCATTCAGAGGTGGACACACTGGTGTGTTTGAGTCGTCGTTCTGCTGCAGAACTTCAGCTTAAGGTCACAAACTGACGGTTAGACATTTTCCTTCAAGATTTCCTGGTAAAGAACAGAATTCATGGTTCCATCAGTTCCTGCAAGTTATCCAGGCCCTGAAGCAGCAAAGCAGCCCCAGACCATCACACTACCACCACCATGCTTGAGTGTCAGTGTGATGTTATTTTCTGAAATGCTGTTAGTTTTGAACCAGATGTAATGGGACACACACCTTCCAAAAAGTTCCACTTTTGCCTCGTCAGTCCACAGAATATTTTTCCCAAAGTCTTGAGGATCATCAAGATGTTTTTTGGCAATACGGACCTTTGTGTGGCTTTTTCTTTCTTTTTTTTTTTGGTCAGCTGTGGTTTTCACCTTAGAAGTTTCCCATAGATGTCTTTTTTGCCCAGACTCTTTCCTTTTGTTGAATCATGAACACCCTTAACTGAGGAAAGGCCTGCAGAGCTTTTGATGTTGTTCTGGATTCCATTTGACCTCCTAGATGAGTCGTCAATGAGCTTTTGTGGTGATTTAGAGGATATTGACTCACTGTGGTTCATTGGAGACCCAAAGCCTTAGAGATGGTTTTGTAACCCTTTCCTGACTGATGGATATCAAGGACTTGGTTTCTCGTCAGTTTCTTTAGATCTCGATGTGTTGCTTTTTGGTTGGTTCTTTGGATGTGTTCATCATTTGGATACTGCTTTTTTCATTTACTCGGGTTAATTTTGTCTGATATTGTGATAAATGGGATTAAGGGAATTAATCTTCCTTTGTTTTTGAGTTTACTAACACATGGGGTAATGACTGTTTCTCGTCTGGTCATTAGTGAACCACACCTGCGCCCCACCAGGAACAGAAAACCCTTGGACTGCACCATCACCATCTGGTCAAAACACTGGGGAGAGTTTCATTTAAATAGTATAGTTTAATATTTTCCTTATTTTGGTTGATAGGTTGGTTTGTTTAATAATTTAGATTACTTTTGTTAGAACAGCGAATTATTTGTCTTGTAATGTCCCGTTTGTTAGGTCTTCATGTGTTTGTCAGTGAGCTGATGACCCAATATAAATGTTTGTTTCAGTTTATAGTTAAGTTACGTTATTTTTACCTCTTTTATGGGCCCAATTTATGATTTGGAGATTTTGTTTGAAACTTTGTTAGTACTTTTTGTAAATAAATTAGATTCCTTCTGTTACAATTCTGTGGTTCTTTAGTTTGTCTGCTTGGTCCTTCACAGATATCAAAATTTGTTTGATAATGTCAAATATTTAAGTGTGACAAAACAGCAAAAATAGAGGAAATCTGTATGGGGCAAATGCTTTTTCACAACTCTGCATGTAGAGTGAATATATAATAGAGGCACTGTGGTATGAGTGTGTCTGTGTAAACTGGGTAAATGAAAAACACATTATAAAGTTATCTGTAGCACATGCTGTCTTCAGGGACAAATGTTTTCCTTGCATTTTTCAAAAAGGCAATCCGTAAATCACATTCTGCCTGCAGTCCTGACTGTGTTTAATAGAAAAGGAAAAGAAAGTGACAATCACAGCAGGAGGAATGGCACAAGGGAACAACTGAGACTCGTCATCACACGGTGTCCTCGCTGCCAGACTGCCTCTTAAGTCTCGTAAGACAATTTGCATGTTGAATATTGTAACAGTTTTTCCTGGTTTGACTTTCTACCGACATGTCTCTTGTTTTGTTTTTTTTTAATTTACAATGATTGCTGTTCATGTTTGTAGAGACAGTAAACATGTTCAGTTCTCCAACCTCTGAGGAGTCTGAGTATGGATGAACCTGAAGAGCAAACCAAATCATTTCCACCCTGTCGGTTGATCTCAGCTGTGTTTGGCAGTACACGACTGTCGCGCTTTCAAATGAAAACAACACACTCAGCATCTCTCGGCCCGTGTGGTACCAACAATCACAGGTTAATGTGGGACAGCTGTCTTTGCTGACTTCAGTCAGCTCAGCAAAACACAAACCAAATCAGCTGACTGCAGCGTGGGAGGAAGGCGTAAAGGAGTACGAGCGCCACCGCCTCAGCATCTGATTACACTTCTGGGATCATGTCGTTGCATGGATTGATGGTGCAAACACTATTCCCCAGTTTCAGTTTTTCTGACATAACATTTTAAACTTTTTTCTGTGTATCACTGAAATTTTGACAAATTCAGAGGTTTTTTTTGCTGTCTCGGGGTGGTATAACACCAAACCAATGTTGGTTTTGATCTTATTCGGGACAGCTGATGCATTTAATTGATTCCTGTTTCTAGCGCCTTCACAAGTTAAATATGTAAACCTCTCCTCTGATCTTTTTCATGAGGCAAAATGATGATACACATCAAATTTTAGCGTAAGTCAGGTGCCCCAGGGCTAACATTTATCTCCTTTTCGTCCAAATATATTCTCACTTAAAACTGCTTCGAGTCAAGTTGTTTTTGGTCCCTTACAAAAGTTCACACTTCTTATCATCTAAAAATATATTTTTGACTGTTTTAAACTCCTTGTGTTCTTTCCAGAGGTCACATGACTCTCTCTGATTACGTAGTCGTTTAACACCAGATAACACAGGTAGTGACAGTGTATGGAGTCAGTTGGTAACTGCAGTCAGAATTTGCCAATTTGGAGTATTCAAAAAATATGTTGTGTTACTTCTAACCAGTCTACCTTAATGAATCCCAGAATCCAACAGGCCACTACTGTTAAAGCAGGTCACAGGGGTCTAGTAGACATGATCTCACATAATCACCTTTACAGTGGCAGACATCATGCTAACAACAGTTTCTATGCCCGTTTGCAGTACATGTTGTATAGTCTTCTGCATTATATTTGAAATACAAAGAATGTGGTTTTGAAAATGGCCTGGATACCAGCTGCCACACCTGTTGTTCATTTGTGATGTATTTCATCACTATGTTTCCTACCTGATTGTCTTTGTTTTTAGTCTGGTTTGTTGTAGTCATGGTCCATCCTGGTTGATGTCTTGTTTTGAAGTTTTTGGGAATATATTTCTCCTGCAGTGCCTCCAGTATTGTCTGCCTCCAGCACATTATTCCACCTTTTATATCGTGAAACGTCTGAGCACTTAGTCTTGTTGATCATCAAAATATGAGCCACTAGGAGAATACTGGTATGATGCTAGACTGTTGATCTGTGTGATAACAGAGGCTGTGCTGTGTTTGCAGGGATGGCCTCACAGCAGCAGTCAAGCTGGTCTGAAGAAGAAGGGCAGACACAAACAGGACACCCTGAACCAAGATGACCATTTTAAGTCCCTATTAGCATCCCAAAATGACACAGAGTTTTGGAAACGTCCCCGCTGTGGCGTCCCAGATTATCCCAACTCACTGCAGTTCGACGTGTCAAACTACATCCTGAAGAGGAAAAGAGGAGCTCTGAGTGAAACGCAGCGTAAGAAGAGATTTGCTCTCTTTGGAGGACGCTGGGAGAAGACAGACCTCACATACAAGTAAGACGCATAAATGCTGTCTTTTGTAAGTGCGTTGGTTTACTGTGTGTTTTGATGAAACACATGACATTTCCAAGGTGTCGCTTTAAAATCTGACTTCTTTAAGGTTCACCTCCTTTCAGTTGGGTTCTTTCTAGTTCCAATTTGTCAAAGCAGAGAAGTGGGCAGAGTTGCCACCACAGCGTAAACCATGGAGTCATCCTGTAATTATATTACAGAGTAGAAATGTTATGTGTATGTTTACCAGTGAGGTCATGGTGGTTAAATAAAATCACCACTGCTTCATTGTGCATCCTTCTGTTTGTGTGGGAGTGTATGTGTTTGTGTTGAATTGCAGACTCCCGTACTGGATAGAAGAAGAAGAAAAAAAAGAGAGACGGGAAGTATTGCAGACCGAGTTAGAGTGTAATTGAGCTCTCCAAGACATCTCGGTGCAAGAACTGAAGTGAGATAAACATGGCCCCAACTTAACTTTGCCCATGATTCTTTCATGTTCCTGCCGATACCATGAATTGATATCCAATTTCAGCCAGTCAGAGCTGAATCATCGACACACTGTGCCATATGAAATGTTTCATTCTAACTAAAATGTTCAGAGAGGAAAAAGGGGAAATGGGGCCTGCAGCAGATTTTTAACAGATGTTTTTGTCCTGATTCCAGATGATATGAAATGGCTCTGCTAAAGACCTGGCTTTGTTCCATCATTTCAACATGATATAGTTCCTCCACACTGTAATGATTCAGGAGAAGCATGTTTCAGAGCAACTTCCCCAGTGTTCGAACAGGAGTTTAAAGAAATTACAGTATTGATTGTGTCACTTACATGGGTCTTGAACCAACTCTTCTAAGAATCATAACTTTAACAGTTAGAAACTGTGGATGCAACTCAGCAAGTGTTGCTTGGTCTGAGCTCAGCCATCAACAAATACATTCAAGGACTGATGGGACATTTCTGGCGCAGCTTTAATGCTGTCATTTGAAAAAAAAAAAAAAAACATGAAAAAAACAATAACTTTTCAGTCATCCCATTAACTACACAGATGCACAGACAACATACGACATGTCTCAAGGATCAGGTTTGTTTTTAATACAGAATGGTGCTGCTCAGGTTACAGCCTGTTGCAGTTGCTCTGTCAAATTGTTTTTGTATCTTCTTGGGATTTCTCCATTCAAACTATGATTTCTTTTAAACTTGTTTCCATGCTGGCTTGAATGTGTATGTTGTTGTTGACTGAACCCCCATCAATCCTCATGTGAAGTGTGAGATCCCTGGGAGAGATTGATGAGCTCGGAGCCCTGAAAGGACACAGAACAAGTTGTGTTTCTTGAGATGTGGCTGCAGGAGCACGCTCTGGACTCCAGCGTCTCTCGGCATGGATTTCTGATTATAAACTTGGCCTAAAGACTTTAGGCAGACTGACAGAAGTTGGGCAGGAGAGCTTGCAGTGTTTGTTAACAACAGATGGTGTAATTCTGGGCAAACGACTGTGATGGAGCACCTCAGCACCCCAGATGATGCACTCCTAAGCAATTTACACTGAACAGTATAATTTTTCTTTAACATTAACAAAAGTATTATTCATTTCAGATTAAATTAAATAATATTCTTGGATCAAGTATATTATTTCAAATGTGCAAATTTTAGTAACAGTAAGTATTTTTAATTATATGAAGTATTTAAGTATCTTAGGGTCTTATTCATTACTGAGGGAAGAATGGAAAGGGAGATTGACTGTCTGCAGTAATGCAGACTCAGTACTAGTCTGTTGTGGTGAAGAGAGTTGAGCCAAAAGGCAAGACTCTCTGTTTACCAGTCCTCTGGTGAGGATGCCCCCTGGATGCCTCCCTAGAGAGGCTTTCCGGGCATGTGCGACTGGAAGGAGGCCCCGGGGCAGACCCAGGACATGCTGGAGAGATTATATCGTGGCTGGCCAGGGAACGCGTCGGTATTCCCCCAGAAGAGTTGGGGGATGGGGCTGGGAAGAGGGAGGTCTGGGCTTCTCTGCTCAAGCTGCTCCTGCAACCCGAAAGTGGATGAGTGGAAGTTTATGAATGGGCTACCCAACTGGACATTGTGATGGTCAACAAACCCGAGTGATACCAACAAGACAAAGGAACCTTAGAAGCCTCAAAATAACAAAGGTTTAAAGAGGAAGTAGAAAAGGTAGGTAGCAGCAGTCATGTCAGTGGTGACTGGAGTACTCAAGCAGGTTCTGACATCAGAAGATTCCCGGTTTGGTGCTCTCTTTCCAGGAGAGGGCAGTCCTACGAGCAGCTAAGGTACTGCGCAGAAATTTCAAGTCCCCAGGTCTCGAGTAGAGGACCTGAGCTTGAAGGTATTTTTTTCTGGTCTAAATAAATCCTGTGCTAATTCCTGAAATACCTGGGAATGGAAACAACACGGCGATGAGTTCTTTTATTTAATGCTCCCTTTCAGGTAGCTAATTTTGATCTCTGGAGTGACAGTCAACACAGCGTAACTCTGGTCTGTAATTAGCAAGAAAGACTGAAAACCACATGATATGGCTCCTCCTATCAGTAAGCCTCCTTTCCTGGAGGCTTACTGATAGGAAGAGCTAAAGACCACCACAATCCCTGTTGACAGTCACACTGTATCACTTTATCAGAACTACGCTTTCAACATTTCATGTGAATGATGCTGATTCAGCACCCTGAACACCAACTGTTTTGTGCAAACGCGTACATATATGTATATTTGTTTTCTGAGCCACCAGTCACATCGAAGATAATAATTCATTTGACAAGTCTGTAATCATAGAAAACATGATATGGCCTCTCTGATGCTCATAGGGATACCTTTTTTATTACTTCTAACACTGAAAATATTATGAGAGGAGCTGGAAGTAAAACGGGGAAGACAAAAAAAATCTGTATTTACAACACTCATTATGTATGATATACTCTTAAAGGTTTGTGTGATTGTGTGTGTCCTCCAGGATCGTACAATTTCCTTGGCAGATGAGGGAGGACAAAGTACGGCGTGTCCTGCAGGAGGCGTTTGGAGTTTGGAGTGCAGTGACTCCTCTGACGTTCAGAGAAGTAACTGATAAGGCTGACATCATCATTGACTTCAACAGGTAGGAGGAGGTGCAACACGGCACACAGTCCAGTTGGGTTCCATCACGATCTGAGACCAAGATACAGGAAATCTAAGAGAACAAGCTCAACACAGCTATGACTTTTGAAAGGAGCTCGCACGAATTAAAAAAAAAAAAAAAAGATAGACTGTGACTTGGAGCAGAGCAGAAGAGCGACTCGCATCTGTGATTAACACCTTATACAATTAATGTCGGGTTCACACTCTACAGTTTTTACGGTCTTAGAAGATTCATTCAAGTCATATTGCGCAACATGAAATCGATAGATAATTAATTTACAGCATGTTACACTGTGTGATTGAACATACGCTGAGTGGTGGCTACGACAGACATAAATCTGAGTGGATCAGAGTCCACCGACAGGACGTCACACTCTGAGACGATTCCTCCAAATTTCGGACACCGCTGATGTCTGTCGCAGCCCGTCTTTGGTCCCAAGACGGTTCTATCTTTCATCTTTGCTCCTGTCTCGTTGTGAGATCTACCACCATTGTTTTTGAGCTATGATGGACCATTTTTTTCAAGATTTCAAATCTTTTGTCTGAGAAGGCCAAAACTGTAGAGTGTGAACCAGGCATAAGATCGACTTTATTTTTAGTCCTGTATGATAATACAGATATAAATATAGAGAAAATAATAACAATAACAATAAGAAGAAGACAGTCTAAAACTACAACAACACGCTAAAATAGCTCCTTTGTAGTCCAAGAACCACTGAAAGTGCTTTTACAACACAAGAAGCTTTTTCCAACTGTCACACACACACATTAACTAAATCAATTTCAGTTATTCCTTTTATTATTCCTATAAATTCATTGACATTATAGATGATGTAAATAATGCCTAGGCATGATTCCATATTAGCATCAGCCTAAACAGCATGGGACCTGGAGTACCCAGTTAAGACACCTATGGAGACACAGGGAGAACATGCAAAGACCAGCAGAACCGAGATCCAACTGAACCTTCTTGTTAAGTGCCAGTGCTAACCACTGAACTACTGCTGCTGTCATGAAAGAAAGATCAGGAGTCATAAAAACATCAAGATAAAAATGAAGTCAAATACACTCATTACCTCCATTATCTAGATATGGTGTTACTGGTATGATGGATGATATAAATGGACCTAATGGGTTCCATGGAAACTGTGTGCTATTTTGATCTTTTGGAACAGCAAAGATTTAATTCTCCTTTGATTCAGTAGGTGCATGCACTCACTTTTACCAGAAATAATTTCTTGTTGGCATTTTGAAGAACGGACCACTAGAGATTGAACGCTGGATTGCTGAAATTATTCTTATTATTACAAATTATTTCTTGCTGCTGAAGAAATTTTGGCGAGATTCAGATGTGGATTTGGCCATCCATAAACCCCCTCTTTTGTTCCTTTGGAGCAACTTCTTGGTGGATTTACTTTTGTGCTCTGGGTCATTAATCTTTAGAAAGGTTCACTTCCTTTTCCACTTTTCTGAGAGATTTTCTCACCCAAGTACTACTGGATATAAGACACAACTCACAGCTGAAGCTGTACCACCACGATCCCCAGTCCCTGAGTTAGCGAGGAAGTCAGAACCATCTGAGCGCATGAAACTCTCCATCACTGCCACGCTCACTGGTTGACTGTACTTTTACTCTAATGTTGTTCTTGGACAAGGCTTGGTAAGGGTTTTCCCTGGCATGTCTCCCATTCAAGTCAAAATTACAAAATCTTTATATAATTGTAGACGTTTATACTTTGATTTAACAGTAGTGACAGATCCTCTGATGATATTTATGGTTCTTGGCGGTTTGTTTGGTGTCTGCTCTTTGCCTTGGCTTGGACAAGTAAACTGTCGCCTAAATTAATTCTCTTACATGAGATTATATTCTTGAGCTATGTTCAAAAAGCTTGCTATTTCCATGGGAACCACTTATCTTTTCATATGACTGAATGTTTCCAGAAGAACAGCCAGAGGCAAGGAGGATTTACCCATCATTTACCCCATTGTTTATCTTGTAATAAAACTCTTAAGCTCATATTATTTGGAAAAGACGGCTGACTGAAGAGAACTTACAGGACATGACAGGAAACCTGGTAAGAAGAATAAAGAGTTTAAATCAAAGGAAGAAGCTGTTACAATGCAGATTACAAGACAAATAATACATCTCTCCTCTGAACAACACTAAAGTAATCCCAGCGCTCTAAAACTGGACATCATGGCTGTGAAACGCTGTTGCAGTTTACAAACCCACCACGTCCCATATCTGCTCTCTGAAACATCACAATACTTAAGTACAATCTTCTGCAGAAATGTCTCATTTCCAAGTTGTGTAAAGGCATACAACTATCCAAAGAAGAGAGCACAGAATACCATAAAGAAAAAGTGTGAAAAGGAAATATATCTGGAAGGAGTTGGAGGAGAAAATACCACTTATAATGGTTCATCGACAGGGTCAAGCAGGTGGCGTGAGCTCTGCTGGAAGACCGCTGCCCGTCCAGACAAAAAAAGGAAGACAACTCTGGGCAGAAGCAAATGTTGCCGCAATCAAAACTACAGTCAGTCCAACTAAATATGAGAATGTGTAACTTTTTTTTGGGACAGACTCTAAGATTTTTTTAGTTACGCCCGTCTAGAAAAAATAACAGGGTGATGGCGACACTTGTTGGAGGGGAGCCAACCATTTTCATAGCCTCTGAGATTGCCAGATTATACGGACTTACTGGGAAGAAATCCACAAGTGTATAAATATTGCACTTGGTGTAAATATCCATCCATCCATTATCTGTACCTGCTATTTCCTGTGCAGGGTCACGGGGGTCTCCTGGAGCCTATCCCAGCTCTCTCCAGGTGAAAGGCAGGGGTCCACCCTGGACAGGTCCCCAGTCCATCGCAGGGCTTGGCGTAAATATTCTTTTTTAATTCAGAAAATGTGTATCTTGTCAACTAAGGAGTTTGAAAATTGGAATATCGAAGATAAACAAAAAAACAAAAAAACCCTCCTGGATATGAAAGAAATTCATCACAAGAAAGTAGAAGATATCTTTCTTCCTCGGAGTTCAGGAAAGAACATTTTATTGGATGTGGACTGAGCTGTTAGATCTGATTTCATGTGATGGTATATGGGCTCCGAGCGAGCCTCTTTGACGTATTAGCTGGACAGTGATGTTGTTTTTATAAAGTCCCAGGAAGGTATTTTTAATCTTATTGCCTCCACCCTTCTCTATTTATAGAGGGAGGAGGTAGGGACAAAAGAGTGACAAATAACTTGCTTTGGACTAAGGAAATTATATAGTGGTGTAATTATTTTATGTATTTGAAATTTGCCTTTTCCAACAAAAAGAGAATTTCAACCCCCTGCTGTCATGTCTTTGTCTCTTCACTGACAGCCAGGTGGGATGCAAGGAAGCACATCCAAGAAAAAAAAAGAAAAATCTTATCAAGTTTCATGGTTTGCGCTGTCAGCTCACAGGAGGGGCTTTCTGTTGCGAGTCGCAGCTGGGTTGTTTCAGCGTGGCGTTTGCATGTTCTCCTCGCATCTGTGAGTTTTCTTTTTGCTTGTTTTTTTTTCTCTCTGAACTTCAGCTTCCTCCCACAGTCCAGAAACACACATTTTGGGTTCACTGGTGATTTTAAATTGCCCGTAGGACTGAGTGGGAGCGTAAATGGTTGTTTGTCTCTGTAATGGTCTATTGAGTTGCACCACCGCCCCCATCCTCAACAGGATGAAGTGGGTATAGAAAATTGATGGATGGAAATGGATATCCGCTCTTTCTGACCTTCTACTTCTGTTTTATTAGTACCTGCTGGAGTGTGGCAAAAAATGCAGCGTAATTGCACTTTTACAATGGTGTGTGAGCATGAGCAGAGCTGCACGTTTTATACAGACTTTGATCAAGTTTTCAAAGACTTGAAATCAAAGCAGCTGGACTTCCTCTCACCGGTTTTCACTGAGGAGGTCTTATGGATGGAAGGAGAGGCGTCTTCAACAACCAAGAACAGAGAGTCCAGTTTGATTCCAGTCTTTGAGAATTACCATGATCTGGATGACTGGGAGTGTACACCAGAATGTTGATGGTTTTTGAGTTAATTCACATCCATTTTCCATTAAATACGTCAACATATTGTTGCCCAGAAATAAATGAACAGTTTTTTTTTTCTTTTTTGTTTAACAGTATTTAGAATGAATGACATCAGTCCCCTACTGTAAATAAAGCCGATGCTGACGTGAATCTTTTAGATCTTTTTCTCAGATAAAACCAGTAAATCTAAGCCAGATGTGTCACGGTCAAGGATATTACAAATATAAATAAATACACCTCAAGACTTGTTTGGCAGGATTTCTTTTTCATAGAGATCCTCTGGTTACATTTTTAACAAGGCTAATGAGTCACTCTGGCATCTAGATTACAATATTTCCATGTCATAACAGGTCTCTTGTGTCTTCACTGAGAAGATTTCTTTCTTTCTTTTTTTCCTCAAGTCAGGACATGTACAAAGGCTTCTGTCATGAGTCACTTTTAAACCTGTTGTTATGATCTTATGGAATATTAAAAATTCAGTTTGTAAATCCTTTCCTCAAAGGTGGTCTCACAGAACTAAATAAAACAAAAACAACAAAAAACAAAAAAACTCCATCCACACAAATGATATCATATTATATTATCCCACAGTTAGTTAGGTCCAGAAGTATTTGGATTTATTTCCCCTTTATTCATTCCAGTTTAATTAAAACCACTTTATTTATCTCCAAAGGGAAATTTCAGGTTTAATTTAAGGGATTTTACAGAACAAAATGTCTTTTGCCATTTAGGAATTACAGATATTTAAGCAATGTATTTGGATAACTGGCTGAAAAGAAGTTAATTGGCCAGGTGCAGGTCATTAACTCGTTACTTCAAGACAAATGAAGCAGATAAAAGAAGAGTTGATATAAAGTGTTGAATTGGTATGTGGCAGCTGTTTGACTTGAGCTACCAAAAAAGAAGTGTCACACAATCCCTTCCTTGGTGATGAAAAACTCCTCCAAAGCATCTGCAGACGACACCTTAGTGAATGTAAATACATATGGTCTACAACGAGGTGCAAACGACTGGTAACATTCAATAAGAGAAAAACCAGATTAGACTTTATTTCTAAAACGGCGTCCCGTTCTGGAACCTGAAGCCAAGCCCTGCATTCTGCCCTGACAGTTTTCTGTTTAGTGGATTATCTGACGCACCTCTGGAAGAATAAAAAGACGTCTTTAGAAGTCTGCTGACTCTCCGTGCTTCATGACATAACAGAGCCCGCTGATGAGTGTGCGCAGGTCCTTCTGAGGGCTTGGCTTTGAACAGATGTTTGTGTTGGAGCGCCAGATTAAAACAACTCAGATGAATATGAATTAGATTCTATCTTGTTGCAGCTTCTTTTCCTCTAAGATCAGCTGTCTGAAGAAGCAGTGACATAAGCAGAGTTGAAGGTATTCCAAAGAACATACTTTTAAACTGAAAAACAAACCTAAATAACAGCTGCTGAAAGCTCAGATCCAGTACTTGTGATCTGAACATGAGAAACGATCTCTGTCATACCAATGAACTCCTACTTTTAGCAGCTTAAGAGATGAATGGCTCTTCTTCTGTTATATACTGCTCTTGATGGAAAAAGAGAAATGAGCTGTTGACACTTTGAGGGATTATAATTCATCTGCAGCTATTATGAAAAATACCAGTTCAGAGGACATAGACATGGTTTTAGTGGTCTTTTATTTTAAACGAGTCAGTTCTCTCTCATTTCACTAATTTCTTTGGTCTGTACGTATTTATCTCTAATCAAAAACATTTCTTTCTGAGAGCAGCCTTCCACGTTTTCACGCTCAGATATCGTCTTCCTCTCATGGCAGAGTTGAGAGGAAGCACAAAAAATGTCTGGAATGAAAACAAGGAATGCTTCTAATAAAAGATTGTTATATACGTCCATATGCTGCCTTATTTTGTTGTTGTCTGTTTGTTTTTCATGTGTTTATTGAGTTATCCCATCCTTCTTTGCCACCATACACACCTGTTTAGTCATTCAACATCAGATTGTCTTCAAATTCCACGTTAAAACTTGGATATTCCCTTAACTGTTGACAGTTAAAATCAGAGCTTACCCTATGTTTTCAAGGTAGAACGTCCCTGCTTTTACAATTTATTTCCTTTTTTTTAATTATATGTTTTAGGGCAGATATGCTACCACTGTGCACCTGGTATCAACTCTTTCAGTGGTAACGCATCAATATTAATGAAGCCCAGTGTGGCATTAACACATGAAAGGTATGTTTCCACGGGGATGGTTCCACCCAACCCGGCTGCTGATGTATTTAATTTTATATCTGGAGCGCAACATTCAGGGAGCAGCAGTTTAATACCATACTACATAAACTACATCTACAACATTCAGAGTTTAACACACACTTGAATATGAATGTAATTACATCATCATACGCCAACATTAACAGTTCAGAGTCAGTACAGTCTACGGCATATACAATTTACTGTTTTCTTTGTACAAAACTCATTTCAGGTCCGCCATTACGATATTTACTCATTGTAATAAATAAAAGATTTATTCAGTCTCAGATTCAGATTCAGTCTTCTCAGATATTTTTGGGAACTATGTTGATTTCATATCAACCATCTAATCAAGCACTTCGTTTCAGCTGTCTTTAAATCATAGTTTGACATATAAAGACACCTGTGGGGCGACTCTGACTTATACAGGCTGTCCCTTGACTTTGAGATTTTATTCTTTTTTTAATTACTTATTAGCAGAAACAGCATGAATATAAGTACTACACTAAAATTAACATCATCAAAGGCTACAAATTAGGGGTGGAGCCGAACCCGAATATGATATTCGGAAAGGCACAAATAACGTGTTTTTTACGAATACTTATTTCGAACAAATACTTTAAAAAATATTTGTATTCGGGAACAAG
>JBAMYA010102268.1:0-20274 GCA_037176975.1 Arrhamphus sclerolepis | reverse complement strand
TATATGTGTGCGTGCGTGTGTATAGATAGGTATATATACATATATATGTATATGTGTATACATGTATGTATGTGTGTGTGTGTATTACCTTTATGCACCCAGTCCCTGCAAAGCTCATTTGCAGTTAGTGCAAGTAACAAGTGAGAGACGAGAATTTTTTTTGTTCCTTGCCTACAGATTCCGTAAACAATTCCAATAGTTCCCCCAAGTCACGTTAAACTAATATATTCTGTTCTGTTCTATGTTCTGCATGTACTGATTAGAGCTGTTAGGAATGGATTGATGAAAATAAACTGGCTACATCATTTTAGATGAAATTAAGTTTAGATGTCCCAGCAGTGCTCTCAGTAATCCTCCCTCATATGGAATGTGAACTTGTACTGAAATCTACTCAGCAGTGGTAGTAAAACGTTACTGGTTCAGGAAGGATAACACTGTGGTAGGGGTGCTCAGATGAGAGTCTTACTGGGCCAGGTGGATCAGTATTTGCAGGGGTCTCTTTGCTGTGAAGTCATAGAGTCTGGTGGTTTCTCTTGGTCAACTTGAGGAGGCGGTGGAGGGGATGGGGTGCGACATCATCAAAATAACTCAGTAACTCAATTGATACCTCATGCAGTTCTCCTAAAACTATTTTATAAATATATATATATATATCACAAGAGTGAATAAATAAGTCAGAGTCCTCACTAATGGTTGGCACTGATGGAAATTCTTCATATTTTATATGCCAACCTCGTTGCCTTAGCAGTAGCAGAGAAGTGGAGTTATTAAATAATCATATCCATGCAAGCCAGGTTTTGACCCAGTTTTAACAATTTAGTGTTTAATCAGAAAACTTCAGTTGCTCCACCAATCTTCATGATACATTGCTGCAATAGCTGAAGAATAGTTGAGGACAATACGTTCCCAAAGGAAGCACTAACTTACTTGTTGTCTTTTGCTGCCCCATTTTTTTTCTCATCCTCTTTCTTCACCTAAAATTGCTGACATCTTTGGACTTTAAAATGGTTAAAACTAACATGCTCCAGGCTCTAGTCTGCACCCGCTAAAGCTGCATATATTTTAATATGATATATGATATTTTGAAGTCGAGCTTTAACTTCACTTCTTTTATACCTTTTTTAAGTATGGAGTTAAAATGATGGCAGCTGAATTTGAAAGGGGCGGGGCTGCAGAGAAAAACTATTTACCATGGAAGCAGATGACACACCTCCTGGCTGAGTCTCTGTGAAGCTCCTGGTTATGGAGAGGTCCTATTCAAAGACTGATATCCGTCTAACTGACAGACATCTATACATGAACAAAATAAACTGCCCGCAGCCCTAGAAAACTGCAAGGACACGACTGAATGCTTCACTTTTCTGTCACGTCCGGTGACGGCTGCTGCATCCTGTCTGCGATGCCACAGAGCTGGCGGTGCAAACACAGGTCACACGTCTGTGTCCGTCTCCACAGACTAGAACGGGTGTGAGGTTGGCCCTCGCCAGCATTCTGTACTGGCCTCCGTGTCAGCAAAAGTCAATTTTCAGTGTTCGTATTTTCAGTTTCAGTGACAAGTTTTCAATTTCAAATCTTTTTTTTATTATTTTAATTTTTTTTTTTTTTCCCAGTTTCAGTTCTTTTTCAATTTCAGATTCAGCTGTCGTCATTTTCACTCCATATTTAAGGCAGTGGAATGCCAGCCAAAGTTAGCCATTTAGCTCTCTGGCTCTGCGGAATGTTTTATTGTATTTTAGGTTTTGGTTCAGGTTGCGTCCACATGCCAGTCTGATGAACTGGTGTGTCATGTATACCTTGCATCTCACCAGGTGACAGCTGGGGAAAGGCTCTTGTCCTTGACTCTTAATAGGATTGAAATAGTTATTTTAAATTCTTTAAATATATGAATGTCAAGGCCTGTTGTAAACAAGGCCTCCAAAATATCAGTTCACGCTCAGACGGTAAAACCTCTTCGTCAACAGATTGGCAGGAAGTTGAAGTTCATCTGTGCACCTTAATTCAAAGAATTTTATTAAATATAGAGAATTAGCTTTTTAACTTTGAAGCCCCATTGCCCCCCCCCCCCATTTATTTATTTTTTTAATAGCTCCCACATCACTTACTACCCTTATTTGGAAGGAAATGCTCTTCAAAACTTTCCTAGAGCTCCAAACACAGAACTTGCAATTTAATAAATATTTCCTTTCTTGAGAGCATTTTAATCTTTCAGAAAATCCACTTACAATAAAGCTAAAGTTTCTTTAAGAGGTATGATACCTTTGCTTATCATTAGACCAACTTAATAAAAATTTTATTAAATCAGGAATTAAAAACAATATCTGGCTTTCTGAAGGCTTGTTTTAAATTCAGTGGAATGATATTTAACCTGCATCATCATGCTGAAAGCATTGCAATGTACACATGGTTTCCTTGCTCAGTAATATTGTGACATACTGACTATCATCCTTGATAAAGTCATAAGTCACCTACGCTGGGGCCTTGGTGCTGTATCCTCTGCCAGTCTGACGTGCACCTCTCCAGAAGTGTAACTGTCTGCTGGTTTGATGCAGACCGTTGTTGACAGAAAACAGATTTTGGGGATGGTTTCTGAATTTAACAGTCGTCAGACCCAGGGTCGGACTCTTGGAGCACACTTGACTACTTTATTGTCATATTGATTGTGTCTTTGACTCTGGAACAGCATTCTCTGGGTCTGTGTTGAAATGGGAATAGTGCACTGCTGTGGTTTTATTCTGAAGTTTATAATTATAAAGATCCTTTTATATTCCAATTATGTTGTCGATGATCCTTGACTACAAAAGTTGTTGTTTGATCTCTCATTGCACACTGCAGATTCAGTAAAAATGGGAAGAATTTATGTCAATGAAGCACACGGCTGTGGTGTAATTCTCTTTACTCCCCAATGATCTCACAGTATAATTTCTAAGGCTGGATGCATACACTAGAATGATTAGATATTCACTTATGTGGACATCTGCAACTCAATGTAAACATGACTTGCAGTAATGCTTCAGTTCATGCCAGAGACCTCGGATGTGAATTTAGTGATGACGAGTTGGAAGTTGTTAAATTATAAATGTTGTTGTGTACTCGTCAGTTGCTCTCACACGCATGAATATTTCTCTTGCTCTCACGCTCTTCACCATCTCTGACATATACCCTATAGTTGTTCAGTGTTGCACTTGTGCTTGGCCCCGAGCATGTATCGCTGTAATCTACTACAAAGCTCCAGAACCCACAACGCCAATGTTTTCTACTCTTGATGTCTGAACAACAAGAACCAGATAAATGTTAAACAGCAGAAGTTGAGCTGACGGAGCAGAAATCTTGAATTGAAATTGACCTTTGTCATCGAGTGAAAATGAGAGAATGGAGAGCCACCAAAAGAAAGGCTAATGCACTGATGAAGCTCAAATAAATGCATATTAGGAGCAGTTTGAAAGCAAAACTAAACTGCATGTGTTACAGTATGTAGTTGATAAAGATTAATACAGTATAATGTAACAGAGGTATACACTGGAACATTCATGTATCACGTACTGCAAGAAAACTGGTCTGTGTTTCTAAGGATATTAATCTCATTGCACCGATGGGACAAGACACAATGGTGAATCCATTGTTGAAAGAAAGGTGGGTGTGTGTATAATAATTCTCACCAAGGCTTTGTTTTCCCCACTTGCATGGATTTCACACATTCAACTCCTCAACTGTTGACACCAAGTTGAATTAGCAGGAAGTTAAAACCTTGAGTCATTTGTTAATGGAAAAATTGAGCCGAAATAATTATAGGATCAAAACAGACCTGTAAGGAGGAAGACATGGAACCTGCCAAGTAGCAGCAAGACAGCTGGACACTATTTAAAGAAGTGGCCAGAAGACATCCAGCCTCATAGCCCTGCTATCAAAACAGCGTGCTGCACCCATACCAATGCTAACTGTCATTATGCATTACGTCACCGTAAAGGCTGTGTTGTTTTTATTCCCCCCTCTACGTTACAATACATTACATTAAAGTTGGCATTGTAAGCACAGATATAGTTTAATAAACAAGGGAACAGACAAGTACTATTACCATAAATGAAAGGATGAAATTCAGGAAGTAAGAAAGAACATAAATAAGACGCTTAATGGGGGGTGAGGGAATGCAGGAATAGCTACAGCTTATGTGTATGGTTCGGCTCTTTCACCAACCTGAAAAGGTTCAGCTTCATAGCCCACTAACCCCCCATATTTCAGGCATGAGAAATAAAGGCATATCTCCAAAAAATGAGGAATTTATTCCTGATTTCAGGAATCTATTTTATATGCAAAAGCATTCCAAGAATTCCAGCTCATTTATGGGGTCTTTCATGATAGACCCATATACAACATCTGACTTTGTTAGATGGGCATAATTGATGAATTCAGGGAGAATGTGTAGCTTCAAAATGCTCTGACATTATGTAATTGCCATTCAGTAATAAAACTGTTATTAAAATGAACTTAATCAAGACAACCGATAATACAAATCATTGCAGAAAGCATGAACAAAAATACATTCAGAAAGGAATTGTTTTGTAGTTTCAGTGTGCCCATCACATCGTAGAATATGCTGTTACAGTTAAAAACAATATACATTCATAAGAAGTTTTAATGCAACAGGAAATTTTATTGATTTGTTTATGCTTTTGCTTTGTCTTTTCAGAGAAAAGTTTTAGATTTGATGTCAAGTGATGAAATTCACATCTCTCCATTGTCTCCATTTGAGTCTGGTTTTCCACTTTGAAAAAACAAAAACATATACAAGTTTGTGATTTCTGTTCTTACTGTATTCATAAACTCCACATGTATCTGAGGCAGGCTGGTCAGTTACATTCTGGACATTTCTGTGCGACTAGGACACCATCCAGGTGTCTCTTGTGTATTGTGGATTATGCAGTTGCTTGCATATCGAATGTGACATTTTGGCGAAAGCAGTACTTAGTATAGTATGCGGTTTCAGTAAAAGTAATTTACAAATCATTTAAAGTTTGGTTCTGTGCTAAAAGTTGTTTTTTTTTCTGTGTGCAGCTCTGGTGTAAGAATAGGACAGAATATGACCTGTAATTATACAGTTGTTCAAACACAAAGTGAAGTTCCCACCCATGAAATCCAAGTCCTTGCTAATGCTCAGCTGCTGGGCCAGAAAACCTGACTGGTTTTTTCATTCTACTCTGCAGGAAAATATATTGGTCATGTCACCTAGGCTTCATACAGCACTGATTATTGGCTAGTTTCAAGCCTGCTTTAGAGATAAATATTGACTCCCTTTGTAATGTAATGTGTAAAACAGATGTTATGAAAATAATTTGTAAAAAAAAGTCTTCATAGAAGAACTTCTGATGGTCTATAAATTGGACTGAGTGAGCTCAGAACGACATGGAGGCTACAAAAATACAGTCGACATAGACAAGTATAAAATTCATGTCATGGTTTTCTTTTACCTTAATAAATTCATTAAAATTATTTTTATTATATCTCTGCCTCCAGCTTTTTGTGCTCCAAATGGAAAACGTAGAAATCAGCCAGAGTGATCAAGCTAAAAAATTGATCGGTGAGAGGTTTGCGTCCCGTTCTGTACACTGTGCTACAATCCTTTGTGTTTGTCAGTGTGTGTGTGTGTGTGTGTGCATGCGTGCACATGTGTGTGCACGTGTGTGGGTGTTTGTGTTTGTGTTTTCCTCCTGGCAGCTGGACTGACGTCATGTCCAATGGAAACACAAATTGAGCTTCCTGTTCAATGGCCATAGCAGCCAGCGCTTCCATCCTGGTTCCTGATGAGACTGGGCTAACTGGTGTCACTGTCTGTCTGCTTTTATTTTGCCACTTTTAGTGAGAAAAAAAAAGGCCCTTCAGTAAATGAACTTATGACAAAAATAACAGGCCAAATGGCATACTAACTGCAGCTATTCATCTACAGGACTATGTTCTAGTAGAACAGTTTGTCTGTTTGATATAAATGCAAATAATGCACACAATTTAAAGAACTATAGTAAAAATAAAAGAAAAAGCATAAAAATATCAGCAGATTTTTACGGTAAGCAGCCTCATGACTTATTTAGCCCAGTTTCATCAGGGACCAGGATGGAAGCTCTGGCTGTTTTATTTTCATTGGAAACATAAAACCATCGACTACAAAGTTAACTGTCCAGCCACCACAGATAACGGGTTCTTTAAATAAAAATTAAAAAGCAAAAAATCATAATAGTCAGCAATCTACATTTAAAAAAAGATCTTTGAGAGTTTTTTAAAGGTTGCTGAATTGTGTGGTGAAACGACCACCAAACATTCCAGCTATTCCAGCAGTTATATCCTCATTATTTATGTCATATGTTGTTTTTGATCATGAAAGTTAATTCATAGGGATGGCCTCAGTTTCATTTTCTTACATGAGTGCATACAGTGAAACTCGGGGTATGTGTGATATTCAAACCCTGAGCTGTGAGTTTCTGTCTTCTGCTGCTTACGTGACCGTACGAAGTGATCAACTTTTTTGTTGTTCTGGTTGTAATCGATGTTTCTGCTTAACCTGCTTCTGACACCAACGACCTTGTTTTTCCCCTCTGAGTCGCAGCTGAAGCCAGTGTCCAGCGGGGTTCATGTATAGTTTTTGGCTTCCTCAGTTAGTGTGAGGATGTGGAGGCTTGGGGCAGATTGTTGGTTAAGTAGTCACAACATATAATAAACCAGCAGCTCAGAGATGGAGATGATGGGAGCTGTTTGCTCAGATATCAGAGACAAAACGGATCAAAGGGACTCAATTTGGATCTGTATAACAAGTTGTATTTGTGGTGCCACGTGAATGTTCTGGAGTAAATACTGAAGTACTTACTGTGACATACATGTATACTCTGAGTATGTGTGTCTCAAAAGAAAACATTCTTTTTATATTCAAAAGCGCGCCTTAAATGTGTGAGTTTAATTCGGTTTAGAGCTCAGCTTGATATAATGCACATCATCGCATCAGCTCACACTTTACCTGTCGTCTTGTTCCTGTGAATTTCCTGCTCAGATAAAAGCAGAAGCTGCAAGCCTGTGCCTGTGACTGAGGATTCAATGTTCCACCCTTCCATTTCCCACACCATAAGTGAATAGGTGAACTCTGGGTTCTGTCGTCTTTCATTCAATGAACTCCTCCCTCTGGGCAAATTCTGCCATTCTGCCTTCCCTCGTCACAGTCTGTATTTCTTTTCATTTTTGTTTTCTCTGTGTGCAGATTATCCCTACAGAGAGAGGGAGAGCAATTGAAGTGCCTATAGTGTCTTTGTACTTAAGCAAATAAATTTGATTGCCATGACCTTGTTTTGACTGCAGCTTAATAAAACGCCAGCTTTTCTCCCTGTTTTATTTCCCTTTCCTCAACCTAAAACAGCATTTTGAAAATGCTTTTCAGTTTTAATGGATGTAAAAAATCATTTACCATAGTTGCTTTTCTACCTTTATTGACAATTTGGTTTGGTTTCAGTTAAATGTGGCAATAGATTTTTTTTATCACAACACATTTCCATTGTGTGCTGTTATTAATCTTTAAAACCTTTTTTTTTATTTGCTTATTTAATTGTTGCTTTTGTTTGTACTCACTGTAATGTATAGGCTCATTTTTTTCCATCTGCACGTACATTTGTTATCAGGAGATTATGCAGTTTTTAGATTTGATGAGGAAAAGTGGCTCATGACATTTAAAACTACTTTTGATAGTGTCCCTGCCTCAACTGGAAGCAACATTGTTGACAATGTTGACATAAGAACAGACAATTTGCATAGTGCAGTATATTACAATATTGAAATAGAGATATTTTACAGAGACTTAGCTGTCTTCATCTCAGCATAGTTGCCTGTAATATTTTCCGTCTGGATCCAGACTTTTGTGTACATTTAGCTGGTGCATTGTGGACGTCATGGACTTTCCTTTCAGTGAGAAGGCTAATGTGAACTTCGCGTGATGCTGATTGGTGTGGCTTGTGTTTGTGCAGGATAGTATTGGGACACTATACCATTGCATATCTGACAGCAGGAGACAGAAGGGCCAGTTTGGAGTGGACCAGGGGCTACAGCTTACGCTAGATGCTTCACATGTGTGCGTGTGGTTGTCAAATAAAATAGTGTGTGCATGTGTGCAACTTTGTCTGGAGGGCAGACTGAGGAGAGAGAGGGATAAAGGGTGAGTAAGAGGCTAGTGCTATGCCACCTGGCTCCAAGGCAGTCATCTGGTGTAATGGGGCTTGTGTGTGTGACGGTGAGAGTGTGTCCTGTGGCAGTTACTGGGTCGTCCATTCTTCCATTAGTTTGCTTTGAAAAGCCCTTCTGTTGCCCTTTTTTTCTCTCCCTCTCTAAAATCTCCTGTGTTTTCAGTTATAATGCTACCAGCATGCTGACCACACACTTGCAGGCCAGCACAAACTGAATGTTGACAAACAGAACCAGCTCGAAAACACAATTTGCCATCTGAAGAAAATTGCTGCTTTCAGGGAATGGCTCCAGGAATGAGTTTTCTGATTGGGGTAATCTAGGTCATCAGTTGTCAGAATCCATTTTAAATTGCAGGTTAATGCCTAAAAAGGATTATCAGTGCCCATCTGATGATAATTAATTACTGTTTTTAACTGGTCAAAAAACATGTACAGAGGCCACAGTCCTGCAGCAGTTGCAGGTTTTAAACCCTGGGACCCTTTGCTACGTGTCTTCCCTTCTCTCTCTACATACTTTGAATAAAGGCCACAAAAAAAAAAAAAACACTCTCTAAAATGACTAAAGAGTTATGTTTTAGTTAATGCGATTTGATATGAAAGGATGTGATTGTTTAATGAACATATGACTCATACTGGTTGCTACATCCTCAATCTAATCTAATCAAGATGTAGAAATCTTTTTGATATCAGCAAACGTTGAATCATCATCTGTTGAAACGCTGTTTTATTATATATTGATGAGATTTACAGCCCACGTAAGAATCTGTCCAGTGTATGCATTTTCAGGATTCCTGAAAATCTGGTTGCTCAAACTTGAGATGAGAAAAGAATTTTGGGAGTTTCTGATGATGCAGGTGCTCTGATGGAGTCTCTGGAGGACACTTAGTCAGCCATGTTGTACAACATACTGTAAGATGCTGACTCTGTGTCCTCCGTCTCCCCCTCAGTTTTCCCTGCCGTCCCTCATCTTCCTTCTGTTGTCCTTTTTACTTCATTTTTCCCTTCCACTCTATCTGCTTTCTCCGGTTCATCTTCCTCTAGGCCTCCATTTTCACATTCCTCTTTTATACAGCTTGTTTTTGTTTTCCGATTTTTCTACATTTCTTTCCCCTCTTATCTTCTCCTCTGCCGTCTTTGCTCTTTGTGTTCACTCTCATTTTCTGTCTTCTCCACTGCTGCATCCCTCATCTTGGCACCATATTTCCCCTTTTCATTTTGCGTTTACCCGTCAACCCTTTGCTGCATCCTCTCTCCACCCATCCTTTTCTGAACTACATCCCTTTCCCTCTCAATACTTCCCTCTCTTCTCTTACTTAATCTCCTTATCTGGCTGTTCTCTCTTCCTCCTTTCCTCTCTTCACCCAACCTCTCATTATGTCCTGTTTTGCTCTCTCCTATGTCATTTCTATTCTGCTGTCTTCTCTCTTCCAGCTGTCTCTTCACCAGCCCCTCCTGTTATGTCTCCGTCTTCTTCCTCATCCTCTTGTCCTCAGTCCCATTTCTTTTTCATCCTTTTTTCCCTGCTTTTCTCCACTTCCACTTCCTTCATGTTCCACACTTCTATTGCTTCCATCTCTACATGCCACCAGTGACTCCTCTGGCTTTTTTTTCTAAATCTCTGTCATCATTTCGCATTCCAAAAAATAAATACTTACCTTGCGTGTCAACAAAAATAAATGTCTACCTTGTGCGCCAACAAAAAGGTAGTGTATCTATTTTTATGTGTCTGACAGGAAGTGTCAGCTGCACTTGAGCCATGTCTTGTTGTGGACAGACGTATCCACGTGGGCTGCTGTTGTCTTGAAGCTGTAAATGACTTTCTCAGTGTCCTTGATATGTCCTGGAATTTTGAAGTAGAAGTCCTACATTCTTCCTAGATCCAGTGTCAGTGGCCTTACAATCTTTTGCATATGTACTGTATTTTTATTTTTTTTTATTTTTTACTTTCTTGTCCAAGGTTTTTCAGCTAAGGGTTTTTGAGGCTGAATGGAAGCCTTAATCATCTGACAGTATTTTCTAATTAACAGTATCTTATGTTAGTTATTGAAATAATAGATGAAAAGTTTATGAACAACTGTTGACTCATTGTCAGGCAACACGTGCAAAAAATTCTCCCTTAAACCAAAGCAACATGTCCTGGTTACTGGGAACATCCTGAAACTTAATTATCAACTTAGAATTAATTGGATTTTACTGAGCAAGAATTAGAATAAATGTAAAAAACGATGGACACACCAATCCAGCTGAAAAATATGTTTTACTGAGGAAATAAAGCATTATTAATAAATTAGATTATTGAATTTTGTTGGCTTTTTCTTTTAAATCGTTTAATTCTTCGGGCTTTAAACCCAGTTTTGAGATGTTGACTTTTATTTTTTATTTATTTTAAAACCAAAAATAATACCTTAACACACATTCATAAGTATGGAGTTCATCATATGTGAGTGGGAGCAGCCCCTCAACCCATTTTCCACTGATGGACCCACAGGACTGCTTTTTCTTCTTCTAAACCCATTAATTTAAAGTTGTAAAGCTGTTTTCTTTTCTCAAAACCTGGAAATACTTGATTGATTCAAAATTGATTCACCATCAGATATTGATGTTGCAGTTTTGATAAAAGCACAGCGCTGAATATGGAGACAGTGAGAGCTTTACATTGTTAAGGCAATAAAGACAATGATTTAACAAAAACAATATAAATAATTTAATAGATTCACCTGCAAATAGTGAAAAAGACAAATCAGGTAAAGCCTGTCTACATGCAAAACAAAAAAGGCTAAACATCATGTCTTCCTGTTGCCATCAGCTGCTTAGTAACACGAGTCAAAACTTACTTGTGTTGTATTTATTTGTTTCTTTCATTCTGCCTTGAGTGTTGGTTAACTGTTGAGATTTACTTGATGCTTTTTGTGCTGATATTCTCAGGTTTGTGTTTCGTTTATGCAAATTCCTCCTGTCTCCAGTGAGTCAAACAGAAACTGTTGATCTCATGAACAACTGATCTACGAATTGTAACTTCTGCATGTTTAAACCTGATCTGAGATCTTCTGTTGTATTATAAAGAAACAAGCAGCAGACTTGTGTCCTGTTACCTGCTGAGACACTTTAATATGGATATGGACCTTGTTACCCAGTGTGCCCAGCTATTAAATCACATTCACGTGCACACGTGCACATTACAGCCCATACTATTGTAGTCTCCGTATTGATTTATATTGTCCAGTGGTTGTGTGGTGGGCTGGTCATTAAATTAACACACCAACAGAGAAACTGATGACTCCACCAGACTATAACCTCAAATCTCTCAATCTCTCTCTCTCTCTCTCTCTCTCTCTCTCTCTCTCTCCCTCCTCCCCCTGTGTGAGGGAGGGAGGGGGTGATTTTGAAAAAAAAAAAAGGACAAAGAAGGTGCTCACCCTAGCGTCATTTCTTGCGTACACATAAATAATTGCTGTTTTTCTGACACAACTGCTTTCCACTTTCTCTGGAGGAAGGTGCAGAAGAATGACTTCCAGACCAGAAAGGTCAGCTCATTTCTTTTACGTTACAATTGTGGGAAAAGTTGCATTTAGACTCCACCAGGAAAAATGAGCGTTTTTATTTGAACTTTTCCCTCGACGTGTTAGCTTGTGATGCAAAACTGAGTTGGATTTATTGATGGATATCAAGGCATCCATCAGTTTGAACATTGTTGAATAATTTAATTTTACTTTCTTGTATGTTTAAATTAAAAAATAAGACATTCAGTTTGTTTTTTGCTTTAGAATTTCAATGAAAGATGTTTTCTTTAGAGGTGCACCAATTAATCGCCAGGTGATTGAAATAAGGTGACTTATGTTGGACCCCTAACCAGAAACAGCCATAATTGGTTGCTGAGGTCAGCAAATACTAACTTTTGTTTTTGTTCAGTACATGCATTATATACACAGCCTTGATTTTAGTTCAGGAGCTATGTGAGGGGGGGTGATATGTGACTAATCTCTACTGAAAGATTTGAGTCAACAAACATTCCAAACCGAAAACTGTACCTGGGGTGGGAGATATGAGCAAAAATAATAATGATAATAATAATAATAATAATAATAATAATAATAATAATGATAGGACCTAGATATTTTGGGGGATTTTGACAGTAATAATAATTAGTCAATATCGTTTAAAATGTGACTGGAATTGTCACATTGTTATACCTACTTCAGAGATAACAATAAGGGGCACAATGTTTAAGGAAAAGACTTTTATTTATTGCCTTTAAACTTTAGCATTCAAGTACAAATAAAACAAAAAAAATCATGTGTACGCTTAATTACAATATAGGAACAGTGACAACATTCACATGTAAACATTCACATATTCTGTTCTAAGGTAAAATGTGCTGCAGACAAACAAGAGCATATGATAAAAATAATAACGGAAACATTTGCAACAAAGTGCTCCATGCATATATAAATGCATATTTTGAGAATTATTGCATATCATCAACCCGGGGCTGAGGCATAGGTGGAGACGTAGGTAGCTCAGGTTAGTGCTATGACTTAAGGCCTTGTGAGGTTTAAGGTTGTATATGTACTTATTTAAATCCTAAATTTATTTTATTGTTCACCTGTGAAAGAAGTGGCTGCTTCTTCAGTTAATGTTCACAGACAGAACAATAAGAAAGAATAGGATGAAATAAATATAAATAATATCTCGTTGAAATAGACTGCTGTTGTTTAACCCAGTTCCCGCCTCCTCAGGACGAGCGGAATGATAAAACAAATGGCAGTAGAGGCGGGGCTTAAGGCGGAAAAGCCTATCATCAGTCGGTCTCAGTCAAAGCAGGTGTCATGTTTTACAAACGACAGGAGAGGGAGGGGACAGGAAGACACGTGTGCGTTTCATTGGTTTGGCAAAGTGACTCAAATACTCGATGATGCAAAATATCACATTGTGAAAACAACAATGACGACGTTATCGCAAACGATATTTATCACCCACCGGTACCAGCACCTAACAAAGGTTCAGGGGCTAAAAGCAAAGCTAGTGGAGCCTGCTGCCTCTGCTGTCTTTCATTGTTTATTAAGTTAACGCAGGGACTTCATTATTTCTGTAATTAAGAAATAAGAATTAAGAAATTGACGGGTCACACCTTCAAGAAAATCAGAATAAAGAAATTGCAGTTGACGCATTTCTAATTTCATTGTTGTAACATGCAGCCAATGAAATCAATATCAGCAGATGGGCCTGACTATTTTGGTTATTTCTTATCTGTAGATTCATTTTAAATGTTCATGTAAAACGGGTTAGACAGATGAGGAGATATGTAATTTATCAGCGTCAGCACTGACTTTCACAGGGGGCGGAGGGAAAGCAAAAATAAAACGCCGGTGTTTGTGTGTTTTGACTGGTAAAGTGAGATCTTAAAATGACTAATAATTTACTGTAACTTAGACTGCATCATGTTCCCTCCTGCAGCAGATGGTTATCGCAGTTAAAGGGACCTTGGTAAACAGCCAATGAGCAAAGAAAAAGGAGAGAGAGAAATGAAATGACTGTGACACAGAAAAAGAGATGGAAAGAAGGAGATGAGTGATTGACATGATTGTGATGTAGTAACTGTGTGTGTGTCAGGATATTAGATCATATCACAGCGGGGCATGTCTTATCAGATCCCAACATGCAAACATGAACTCTACTTTTAACTTCCTTCCCTTCAGATCTGTTCCCTCTCTTTCCCTCTCTCTCCTCCCTCCCTCTTTCCTTGTGTGTGTGCGCGTGTGTGTGTGCGCGCGTGTGTGTGTGTACTTTGTGTTACATCCTGCTTGGAAGTCAAATGTCCTCACAAGGACACAGAGATGCAAAGGGTGGTGACATTTTGTCAAAGGGCATTTGAGGGTTCATATTAGGGTCAGTTGAATGAATGATAACTACATTCAGTGAACCCAGAAAAATACCAAATATATAGCCCCTAATTTAAAATTACTTAAAAAAATGGAATCAGTTACACTACCTTGCTTCATGTATACCTTAATTTGGTTGTTTTATCAAAGTTTTAATCACACCCATATTTATTTTTCATTCTCTGCAAGATAGAAACAGAAATCCCAGGAACCTTTTAAACCTTTTAAACGTAAAGAGAATGGTTTCCTAGTAACTATCACTGCAAGCATATAGAGGACAATCTCTTTATCAAGATTTAATCTATGCTTTGCGCATCACGCTAAGTAGTCTGCTGCTAAAAATAGCACTGTATTTTCTGTTTGATTCTTCATAAATTTCATTTAAATATACATGAATGGCCATTTAAACTCTGATTACTCAACATGACTTGGGTGTCTAAGACTTGTGTGTACTGCTGTAGTACAAGAAATCATCAAAACTAAGGAGGATGGATCAGATTTATTCAGACTGGATATGATAATCAGATTAATTATAAGCCTCACAAAGACAGCAAGAGTATATTTCATATAAAAGGAGAAAAACTGCAAAATTGTTAAAGTAAGATGGAGGAAAAAGAAGACTTTGGTATACACCCATGTGAAGATATACTTATTCGGGTTTGTAATGTCAGTATTAACAGTTGCAATTTTATATTTATTTATTTATTTATTTTAATGAGGCTGTAGTGAAGATGTCATCAGTCATCATTTGGTTGCCTGGAGATGCTAGTGCATCCTCACAAATGAGCAGCTGTTGTGCATCAACAGAGCATGTAGGGTTTTTCCAAATACTTAGCTTGCTTGGTTTTATTTATTTTGCTGACTATGAACACTGTGAGCACTTTTTGGTCAAGGTCATTCTTAATTTGACTGATATGGCCAAAAAAAATATGCTTGCCTTCATCAAATTAAAGTAAAGCATAAGAGTATTCATACATCAATCAAAACATGCATAATGCAAACACATTCACAAAAACACTAATACACAGGGATAGACACACAAGTCCCACATAATATGCTCGTACCCCTGCGCCTTCTCACAGTTGACATGATTTACTTGAATCCATTAACGCCGCATTTACATAATACGGTGTTTGCTTAACTGCCCTTGCAGTCACGTTACACACAAGCACAAAGGCGCACACAGTGCATGTACTGCAGTGTGCATGACCTTGCAGCAGCAGGACACTGGGAACTTACAGCAGCCACAGAGCATAACTTACAGTATGTATTGATTATGTGTGTTGTGGTCACATAATACCACTAATAAAGTTGCTTTATGTCTATATTTATTAGGCTGAGATCAACGTTCAGTAGACAAATGGCTTCAGCCTTGCACGCAGGAAGATACTGACACAGAGGATACAAAATAGTTAATTAAAACTGAGTTTTAGCTGGATATAACCACTTGGAAGTGCAGTTAGATGGAGGCTGGGAATTTAAAATACCATGCATCTGAACTGTCCACTATTAGTTTTCTATGCACCCATTCATATATACTTGTGCCATAAACATAGCTGCTGTGTTGGTCTTTCTTTTTCTCACTTCCATTTCTTTGAACACACCAGTATTTCATGAAATATCAGAATGTTCCATTTCTGCACTGTCAGCTTGTCTTCTGTAATTTTTATAACCTTGCACACTTGATAATTTTTTTGTTTGTTTGTTTGTTTTTTAACTATTTGTGAGCCACTAGGTTTTAGATACCCGTCGGAATCCCAGCAGGGATTCTGTGCAGCCTTGCATGTCCTCCTTGTGCTTGTGTGGCTTTTCTCTGGGTTTCCTCCCATTAATCAAACACGTGCATGTTAGGCTGATTGGAGAGTCAGAATTGACCAAAGGAGTGTCTGAGGACGTCTCATTGTTTGTCTTTGTGAAGCCCTGCCGTAGACTGGTTACCTGTCAACTATGTGCTCCTGCTCAGATAGCTCAGACAGGATAGACTGCAGCAGACCCCTCTGATCCAGAATAAGAAGAAGTGGGTATAGATTATTTACATGTATTCATGTGCTCTAACACAATATCCCAATTTGACTTAAATAGGCTACAGTTTTAGGTGCCTTGGATATATTTATTTTAGAAAGTGGCCTGCTTTCTGACAGGACATTTAAAAACTATAGGCTCGCTATCCAAACTCTGTGTTCTTTATCAGCCTGAGCTTGTAATTGAAAAAGAGGATCTACTATTTCATCTGCATCAATGGCAATAGGAAACAACTTGTTCTTCCCCACTTCTTCTAACCTCAACTCATAGTCTATGAATCCATACCACAGCTGAGCTAACACTTGAGGCCAACAATGACTAGGCAGTTTTTTCTCTTTATAAATCAGTTATGTGCATGCCACCCAGAGACAGTGTATGGTTTATTCAGAGGTACAATGCTCCTCTGGAGGTTGGTCAGACATTGTCTTCTGCTGGTTATGTGGCTGCAGTCCTGGACCTGGTCTAAAGGTTTATACAGATGAAACATGCCTATAGGCTCCCATGGCTCCTAACTAGTCCATCTTTCCATTTTCCATCCTTTTCTGCTGTATCCTGAACTTCTGCTAAGCTGTTGTAAATCATAAATTTCCACTGAATGTGGCTGAGTTTTTTTTTATTTTTTATATTCTTTACCAATTGTTCATTAGGCTAAATTTAGTGGAAATTACATTCTTAGTTTTAAACTTTAATTAGGGATCAGGTATAGATTTTTTTATTAGTACTGCATGTTTTTGGCTTTGTTGTGTCAGAACATTTGAATCTATTTGCAGGTTGCGTATACCACTTTAAAACAAAACAAAACAAAAAACAACAAAAAAACATTTGCAATCTTTTAATACAAATGCGAAGGATGTTGAGCAGCTTTCAGCCTTAATTCAAAATGCTTGTGTTTTCCTACAGAACATTTTGTTGGATGTCGTGCATTGCCTTTGTCCTCGCCCTTTTAAGCCTAAACGAATGAATCTGCTTAAACCGTTATTGAAAGTATCTTTTGTCTGTGTTTGCAGGACTGACGACAGAGGGCCTGTACCGTGTCAGTGGCAACAAGACGGACCAGGACAACATTCAGAAACAGTTTGATCAAGGTAAGTCATATTTAGGTGGTAAGAAGTTTCAAAGCACAGGGGGTGATGGTTTGTTGTTTTCACTGAACGGGATGCTGAATTATGCTCCCATAAACTTAAATTCTGCTGTTCTAAACTGTTCATAGAATGAAGGAGGTCTTTGAAAAATGTGTTCTCGATTGAGTTGTTCTTGTGTGATGTATGCGATGAATATAAGCCATAGAGAAAACTCCAGGGGACTGATTACAAATCTGACCGCTCAGCTTAAGTAGAAACATATGTCCTGTAGAGTCCAACCTTCTCAAGGCGGCTGGTTAGCAGCCAAAACTGCTGTTAGAATAAATAAAGTCACTGAAGGCAGTCTCACAAAACTGCAGTCACACTGTCAGCAGCGTCTTACAGCCAGGTGGTGAAATACGTAAGGTGAACTGGATGCAGCACATATTGATTGGATTATATATATTTTTTCTTCTATGTTGTAGTTTATCAGTTTAGCCTCAAAATGTCTTTATCAATCAGTGTCAGTTATCAATGTAAAGAATATCAGCGGTCTGTGTTCAAATCTGCTTTTAAAAATTGTTCCCTGTAAGTTCAGATCTGACCTCATGATGACGTAAACCTTGTATTTCAGTAGGTGCGACCAGAGTACCGTGAACATGACATGTAAGGGGGAAGAACTCGCACACTTGTGGGGCGTTGCAAACCTGCGCCTTTCTCCGCTATGACTTCCTCCAGTTATGAGACAAAGTAGACGCAGTCGCCACTTGTGTTGCCGTCCGTGATGATCTTGTGTCAGAAACATGGGCTGGAATTTCTTGTCAGGTTCATCACGTTGACCTTCTTCCCCTTCTGTCCTTTCCCTCATGCTAAATTGGTGCCTTCCAAATCAGTGGGAGTTTTGTATTTTTTTTTCCCCCAAACCAGGAGTTTTGTTTCTCCAAAAAGCCCAAAATGCAGCGGTAACGACTGGTTTTGACTGGACCTGCTATTCAGAGGGTACCATTTTTGCGGTACCCAGGTATCCCCTATTGCAAGTTCACAATCTGTTTCACATTTTACAAATGGAAAAAAGAAACTCCTTACTGAACGTACAGAAGGGTCTCGGCAAACTCACGGCCTTCATAACTGTTTACTCCTCCTTGCCATTGATGTATAAACATGTTGGGGATATTATGTTAGATTTAAAAATACAAAAAAAGACACAAGAAAACATGACAGCTTCATGTTATTTTATTTTTATCAGTAGGTAAATGTTGGCAGCATTGAGAAGAATATTCACAAACAAGCATACAACTAAATTCAAATGCCAAATGGATGATAATAATGATAATAATAATGATAGAATCAATAAAAAATAAAATGCTCCGATTTAATCCTACAGAAGTTACAAAGCACCATAAACAATTTAAAATATCAATTAGAATAAAACGCAAAGCTCCATAAATAAATGTGCAAATGTTATTTTCAGTGTGATAGCAACAGAAACAAACTCATCTAGTAACCTCTTTAAAAAAAAAAAGAAGATGGTGAATAATTCACAGTAGTAATATATACATAGTCAATTGTAAAATCACTGTATTATTATTTATTTAAGTGCATTACTTTAACACTTACACACTGATGGGCACATTGGGGACATTACAAGCCGAAAGGATAAAGAGGATGGTCAAAAAGGAGCCATGCTCTCTAACTCACTGCTAACTAGCATGCTAACTATACATCTCCACGACACACTTACTCATATCGGTCTCTGTGGCAGGCATTCACAGAATGGAAGTGTAACATAAGACGATCCATACTGAGGCGGCTTCCTGCAGAAGCAGTTTTTCACCAAAAGGAACCTGAAATTAGTCTCTTTGAATTTCTAATCACTGTAGCCATGCGCATTACAAAGCTCCATCAGTTGATTCAATGGCCAGCATATTCAATCATACCAGTTGGTTTACAAAGATTCATATCAATCGTGATCGTCTGACTTAATTTGGTCTCTTTGTGTATATTTTTGTCTTTCTGTGTTGTGCCTGAGAGCATAAATTTGGGTACATGAATTAACTACCATTGATTACACTTAAAAACTCAGTGTGATGATCAGCCCAACTGCTATATTTAGGTCCGCCTACATCTGAAAATATCTAATTCAGGGAGCGATTCAGATTGGCGGGGTTTTATTCTTTTGCAACAGCAGCTCATTTTCCTCATTCTAATCTCCACCCACAACTTCATATCACACTGCATTCTCTGCACCTCTGAAGTGGTGAGTCTAAATTATTTTACTCTTGGTTTTTTACTTTGCTATTAAAATCAGCCTCTGGCCTGCAGCTAAGAAAGACATGAATAATCGTTGCTCTGCCACTTCTTGAATTCTTTCATATTGCAGCTAATTTTCTTGTTGTTGGTTTATTTATTTATCTACCCTCTTGTCATAAGTAGGAGATTTTGAGTCCCCACTTGTCATTGAATGTTGACAGAAAGCTGAGTAGAGTCGAGTAGTTTGCTCCACCCCTAAACTGCTGCTGTGGTATAAAGGCAGTAAAAAGGAGGACTGTTAAACTGCTTCCCTGTAGACGTTTGACCAGGGTACGTCACATTTCATTGACTACACACTTGAGGATTGTAGTTCTGATTTTGAGACCAATTTATCCCTGGCAGAATTAATTAGTTAATTTCTGATTTAATCAGAGAGACACTCAGGCCTCAATGCTCTCTGACAGACTGTTGATAACCTCTGTTAAATGAGAGCAGAGACGAACTCTGTTATGCTGCTCAGGCACAAAGCTCATCCGTGGGCCTTTCAACACCGCTACTCTCAACCTCTTTGATATACATCCAAACGGAGGCATTGACACAGCAAAATCCCATTAGATTCGTATCTGAATGGAGTAACACAGCACTGGGGCCATCTGAAACTATTTTCATCTTGTCCCTAGACTGATAGCACGCCAGCCTTCTCTGTCTTCTCAAAACACTTTTTTGCATTACCTACAGAAGTTCTTGAGGTCATTGTCCTGCCGAACAATTAAGTCTGGATATATTGAATGAGTTTCTGAATTTACAGTGTATCCAGGACAGTTTAAAACCACCTTCTTGACCTTCAGCAGAGGA